>PVIA01005001.1:0-124659 GCA_004024845.1 Tonatia bakeri
GCACCTGCTCCCCTCCCCCTAGCTCCTCTGCTTTTTAGTTTTGCACTTTGAAGGTCGAACTTAAATTTTCTAGAAAATGGTCTTTTACAGTCTGATATTTGTGGGAGAGCGGTAGCCATTGCAAACATTATGAACAGGAAATTAGAAATGCATTTCCAGAAATGACTGAGAGTGGATGGGTAAGACAAAGGTAAACAGTTGTCGTTGGAGAAAAAGGTTCTTAACCAATAAATTTCCTTATGGGACAGGTAGATGCTCACCAGGTGTGCGGGAGGAGTGCAGTTGGAAGAGGGCCCGGCCTAGCTGGGGGCTCCTATCCTGAGGCTGAGGAAATAAATTTACTTGGATCATCACTTCCCTTGTGTGTTTTCCCCACTGTGCTCTTACTCTAGAACTCTTAGAATCAGATGTAGAGTCTCCTGGCCCGGTAGAATTTCTTGTGACCATTTGTCCGTAGTGTTCTGTTGTCCGGGTGATGTAGCCTCAGCTGCCAACCCTCTATTTGAACTTCTGTCTTACACTTTGAATTTTTATTGTTTTTATTTTATTTATTTATTTTTTTAAGATTTTATTTATTTTTAGAGGGAAGGGAGGGAGAAAGAGAGAGAGAAACATCAATGTGCGGTTGCTGGGGGCCGTGGCCTGCAACCCAGGCATGTGCCCTGACTGGGAATCGAACCTGCGATGCTTTGGTTTGCAGCCCGCGCTCAATCCACTGAGCTATGCCAGCCAGGGCTTATTTTATTTATTTTTAAATATTTTATTTATTTATTTTTAGAGAAAGGGGAAGGAAGGAAGAAAAACATCCATGGGTCACCTCTCATGTGCTCCCCAACTGGGGGACCTGGCCTGCAACCGAGGCATGTGCCCTGACTGGGATTCGAACTGGCGACCTTTTGGTTTGCAGAACAACACCCAACCCACTGAGCAACATCAGTCAGGGCACTGTTTTCATTTTTAATATTTAAATTCTGAACTTTCATATTTGAGAGGAATCAAAATTGTCTGTGGGACTTGAAAACTGAAGGGTTTCTTTGTGAAATAATGATTTGAACTTGTCTTTCGATCTCCCAAAATCTGAAGGAAGTTCTTTGCTGTTGGGTCTGTCTTATTCCCCAGGGCAGAGGAATCTTCTAGTGCCCTGCCTGGGAGGTACAGACCCTCTGGGGGAGAGGGTGCCGCAGGGGAACCCATCCCCTCTTCCTCCGTCAGGTCTCCTCTGTCGCAAGCTGGTGGAGGACTGGTTGCCTCTAAAACAGGCTGAGAAAGAGGACTGGGGGATACCTAACTATTTCTCTCTCTTTTTTTAAGATTTTATTTATTTATTTTTTAGAGAGGGAAGAGAGGGAGAAAGAGAGAGAGAAACATCAATGTGTGGTTGCTGGGGGCTGTGGCCTGCAACCCAGGCATGTGCCCTGACTGGGAATCGAACCTGTGATGCTTTGGTTCGCAGCCCGCACTCAATCCACTGAGCTACGCCAGCCACAGCTAACTATTTTTCATCCTTCCCTGCAGCCCCACCTTCTGAGGTGAATTGGGCCTCTTCCTAAGCAGCATATGTTTCTAGTTACATATGCTTCTTACTGCAAGTGGGCTTGCTTTGGGCTACCACTGGGGCTGATACCCAGGCTTCCCTCCCGGGCTCCAGTTCCTGGAGAAGGAATAATAAAGAATGCCTTCTGGTTGGTGTTTTCAGAAGCCAGCAGAGTGCTGGGCCCCTGACACCCTGGCTCCGTGACTGAGTTCTGTGACTTAGCTAAAGCAGCAAGAGCAGGCACTGCTCTACCTGAGTCGCATGCAGCACTGGAACCCACAGGAGACACTGAGGGTGAGTGGGAGGAAACCAGCACACCTGGGATGTGGTGAGAAATGGAGTGCGAACGAGGCTGGGTGCCTGATGACAGATTTTCTGGGTTGTTATGGGCTACACAGAAGACTGTGCAACTGGATGATGGAATTCAGAAAATTCTGAACCAATGTGTACAGAGGTGTGGGCAGAATCTTATCTTGAGCTCTTGGCAAAAGGGTATCAGTGTAAGGGCAGTGTAGGTTTGAGGGGTGAACCAACCTTATTATTATCTTAGCTTTCTCCTAGCTTTCTCCTCCTGACCTCCCTTTCCGACCCCACTGGCAGCTGCATGAGGATGGGCTATGTCTGGGCTTTGCCCTTTATTCTCGCACGTTCCTGAAGCATAGCAGGAACTCCTATCTGATGAATGGGTAAGAGTAGCCTTTCCCAATGTCTTCAACTGTCCTAGGATGTTATGTGTTGAGCTACAAGCCCAGCACAGAGTAACTGCTCAATATTAAATATGATTGTCATCATTACCTAAGGCCACACACCTACTAAGGAATGGAATCTGGATTGAAATGCTGTTAAATTTATCTTTTAAAAATTTATTGATTTGAGAGAAACATCAATTTGTTAAATCCACTTATTAATGCATTTTTTGGTTGATTCTTGAATGTGTCCTGACCAGGGATCAAACCCACAACCCTGGTGTATCAGGACAATTCTCTAACCAGCTGAGCTACCCAGCCAGAGTCAAAGTGCTGTTAAATGTCTTTGAGACTTTTGTCTCCACAGGCGTGACCCCACAGACCTGGCAGTGTGCACAGATGTGCTGGGTTAAGGTGCTCCCTATCTGCGGGCCTGCCCCACCACTGTGCTAAGATGGGCAGACCTGGAACCCTACTAATTTCCTTTCACTTTAACCTCACACAGTAACAATTTTTTTTCTTTTGATTAGAACTTTTAAGATCTACAGTCTTAGCAACTTTCTAGTATACAATACCGTTTTAACTATGGTTAGTTACCACGCTGTATGAGTACGTCCCCAGGACTTATTTTATAGTGGAGGTTTGTGCCTTGTGACCACCTTCACCCACTCCCCCTACTTCCAACCTCTTTTAATTCTCTTTTGTAGTGTGAAACATTGTCTTTTTAAAAAATAAATAATAGCCCTGGCTGGTGTGGCTTAGTGGATTGAACACTGGCCTGTGAACCAAAAGGCCACCAGTTTGATTCCCAGTCAGGGCACATGCTTGAGTTGCAGGCCAGGTCCCCAGTTGGGGACGTGCAAGAGGCAACCTATCAATGTAGCTTTCACACATCGATGTTTCTCTCCCTCTTTCTCTCTCCTTTTCCCTCTCTAAAAATAAGTAAATAACCCCCCCAAAACATATACATTTTTTGAAGATTTTATTTATCTTAGAGATGGGAAGGGAGGGAGAAAGAGAGGGAGAGATAGCATGTGCAGCCGCCTCTCACACGCCCCCTACTGGAGACCTGGCTTGCAACCCAGGCATGTGCCCTGACTGGGAATCATACCGATGACCCTTTGGTTTGCAGGCTGATGCTCAGCCCACTGAGCCACACCAACCAGAGCAAAATATGTAAATATTTAAAAATAATATATAAAATCTTTACAAAAGTGGAAGTTATAAAAATAAAAAATAAGTAATATACAAGGAATTATTTTCTGTTATGGTGTAGATATCTATAAGTCCTATATTGAAACAACTAGATGCTATCTAAGTTTTTTTTGCATGCAGACCTAAGCTCTATAGAAAAGAAATCTAGGAGCCAATAGAGGAAACTAGAAATAAGAAAACACAAACTCAAGGATGCTTATGACCTTTAAGGAGGAAATTGACGACTTTTCAGTGAGGTTGTCAGGCTTGCTGTAGCAGGTATGAGCACTTACAAAGCTATAATTGAAAGATGGCATGTATAGCAGGTGGCAAGGGATAAATAGCAAAAGGAAAGGGAGCCCAGAAATACGCTCTGTGTACAGGGGGACTTTATAAGAGAGGTGGGGTTGGAACATAGTTGTTGTTCTATATGTCTTCATAGGGAAAAGGAGATCTACGTCATACCACATGCAAATAATTTTAGGGCGACTAAACTTGAGTGGCCATTTCCAAAGGAAGAAATGTTTCTTGGCGCTGGCTGGGTTGCTCAGTTGGTTGGAGTGGTGTCCCGTGCTTCAAAAGGTTGTGGGTTCTATTCCCTGTCAGGGTGTGTGCAGGAGGCAACCCTCAAATCGATATGTCCCTCTCTCTCCCCCACTTCTTTTTCTAAAATTGATAAACCTATTCTTAGGTGAGGATTTTTTTAAAAAAAACTTTCTTGGACAGCAGTGTTTTAAAATTGGCCTTTTTTATTTTTATTTCGGGTTTTTTATTGATTTCAGAGACATCAATTTGTTGTTCCACTTATTTGCAGTCATTGGTTGCTTCTTGTGTGTGTCCTGGCCATGCCCTGACCAGAAATCGAACCCCCAATCTTGGCGTGGTGGGACGACGCTCTCACTAACTGGGCCACCCAGCCAGGGCTGAGTCTGCGTTCTGATTGGGAATGTAACACAGGCATGTGGTAGTCAGTTTTTCCAAAAGTACCTGCCTGAGAGATCGGACTTTTTACAGTTAGAGAAAAATAATGCTGGAGGAACCTGTCTTAATGCATATACCAACAAATTAACAAGTGAGATTGCACTGTTATACAGACTTTTTCACTTTACACGGCTTCACCTAACAGTCGTTCCTCTTTCTTGACCTCTCGGTAGTAGTCCCCAGTTTACTGCATGTGATCTGGCCAGGCTCCTTTTGATGGTCATTTGTTGCAGCTTTCGCCGTGGACAAATGGGATACTAGGGACGATGTTTGCACGCAGGTTGCGGTGGGAGCTTTGTATTGGGTCGGTTTCCAGCAGTGGAATCCTGTGTAACAGGGTATGGGTAGTTGGCATTTTAGATCATACTGTCAGATTGCCAATAGGTAGGCTTAATCAATATCTGCACCCTCGGTTTATAGAGGGTTGAGAGTTAAGGTGTTGGCTGTAGCAACTGGGGCAGCAGGCCCACTGTGAGGGGCAGACCCGAGGCAGTCGCTTTCCAGAACACTGGTCTCCTTTCCTCCCTTACCTCCCTGGGAGAAGGCACAGGGCTCCTTGACTTCTGTTTTTGTCAAGGGGCACACATGACCACAGGGGTGGGCATGGCAGCTCCCAGAATCCTCTGCTCCTTATGCCGCCACTCACCGCTCTCTGAGTCATTCTGGGCTTCCCTCCATTTGAACATCCTTCTGAGGGTTTCCCAAATAAAACTTCAGGGGAAGGGGGCTGGTTGCTTGCATTTTGTTTATGTAGGGTAAAACAGTTTGACAATGAACTCCAGTTTAAGTTGGCATATCTGTTTAGATCTTTGTTTCTTTTTTTTTTTCCCCTGTGAATTATCAAAAAGGTAATGGTGCATAACTTGATCCTAACCCATTGACAAACATCTAGGTGTTTGTTAGTCTTCTGCTATTATGGGCAATGCTGCAAGGAACAGCCTCATATAGCCAATATTTTGTACTTGTCCAATTTAACCCCTCCTGGGATCAATTCTTTTAATAATTCCAGTAAGTTTGCCAAGGCCCAGGTTTTACTACATGAAGTCAGTTGTGCATGTAGCCAACGTCCTGGAGGCACTGAGTAATTCTCAGACGCCTTCTGAATTGTTGGGGATGAAGGGATGCTTTGCTTTGTGTGAGGCATATCTGGGAAAGGGGCACAATGGCACGGAGGACGCATAATCTCCACGTGGCAGGTTTTGTCACCTGCTTTGGGACCCTTAGCACTAACCACCCAGGGAATCAATTAAGCAGGGTCATGCCAGTTTTACAGGTGATAAAACTGGGGTTTGAGAAAAACATGGAAGGCTTTTGCTTTCCTGTGACTCTGATCTTTTCTGGAATTTAGTGGAGATTCCTTATCAGGCAAAGGCAATGAACCGGGACCTTGTGCTCTGCTGCCAGCCAGGTGGGCAGCCCGAGTCCGGCCCCTCTCTGCCTTTGTACTTGCCCCCCTCCCTGCTTGGTGCCTCCCTGCCTCTCCACTCACCTGAGTGGTGTTCCTCTCTGGGCTTAACTTCTACAACTATAGTTACCACGTTGTTTTTGAGGTGTTTTCAAGATCTGTCCTCTGGATTCAGCCTAAATCTCCATCATTTAATTGCTGTGTGAGCCTGGGCAGGGGGTCTGTTGATCTGCTTTCCCTGAGCCTCAGTTTACTCATCTGCAAAGTGGAGCAATCCTAAGAGTAGCTTGTTTTTTGGTGAGGTACATAGTAATTGCTCCTTCTAGCTGTTCTTTCGGAATCTTGGACAGTGGGAACAGCTAAGAAAGACTTGTGCCCTCCAAGGGAAAGATTCAGAAGTCTAGATTTCCCTCTCACAGGCTGCAGAGAAGGCATTTTTAAACAGGGGAGGTGGGAATATCTTAAGTAAGCCGTGGGGGACCGATGGTGGGCCAGAGATTCCCAAGTGGCCCCCTCTCAACTACTTCCCGATCATACCCGCCAGCCCCTCTTGCCCGCATTGTGAGTTTAATTAATGCAATTAACATTTACAAGGTGCTGTGAAATAGCTCTGTTGCTGGTGCCAGCCTGGAGGAAATGAATGAATCACTTCTGAGCTTTATGGATGGCAAGGGGGGCGGGGCAGTGTTCCAGGGCCACTTCTCTGAGTCTAATTGGGGGTGCCACTCACTTTTCGGTCTGCCACATTGCATTTGGACACATCTGACCTAGTTCAATCTGAACACAAATGCCCTTCACTAATGAGGCAGGGCCTTGTGGGGAGAACCTTGAGGGCGATCCCTCCTCGCCCTGCTGCCCACCCCTCAGTCAGGTGCCAAACCTCAGCCTCTGGGAAAAGGTCAGAGTTCACCCTGCATCAGGAAGTTAGATCACCACCTCCTGTCAAGGTAACACTCAGTTGGTATATCATGTCCCTCAGCCAAAAAGCTGTAGCCCCTGGGGTGTAGGATGGATTGTTAAACTTTCTAACTCTCGTCATCCTTGTCTCCTTTAGTTGGGTGCGTCCCCTGGACTTCCTGGGCATGAGTCTCTGGTGCTGCCGCTTTGTTGGGTGACTTAATTCATCTGAGCCCACTGAGTAGATTGATAACAAGACCTGCCTCAGGATGAGGTGCGAGTGAAGAGACGTTTTGCTGCCTTTAGCTTACAGTAGGAACCTGGGCACTGACTGTAGCAGCAGAGTGAGTGGCAGGCGCAACTCAGTCTGGTATGCCGGCCACTCTGGAAAAGTCCCATAGGAAGGTGCCACTCTTTCGGGAGGTAACCCAGCTAGTTTATCCTCCAGCCCTGAAATGATCACAGGAGGTGAAGCAGTTGGCTCATGCAGGGGGCCCACGTTATTCTGGGAAATGCCAGCCTTGGCTCACGAGGAGCCAGACCGAGAGAGGAGGGTGGGGTGAGGGAGATTTGTATCTGTCCTTTCACGCCAATCCCCGGTGCTAATTTTTTCCTTTTGCCAAGAGCACCTAGTTAAATATGTGTATTCTACTTGACTTCCTGGACTCGGTCAAGCACTTTGAGTCACATTGATCAAGTGTGTGTTACGTTACTTCACCCATCTGCCTCAGTTTGCCCATCTGTAAAATAAGGACAATAGTATTTACCACGTTTAAGGATTAAATGAGTTAATACAGGGAAGCACACAAGGGTGCCTGGCACCTAGTAAACACAGAAAGAATTACCATATCATCAGCTGAGAAGATTTGTAGGTTTATTTGAGGAAGGCCAAATTGTTACTCTGGGAAGCAGAGGCCCATGGGAGAAACCTTCCTGGCTTTTGACATGTGGCTTTCGAAATCTGAGTATAAGGAGGCAAGTGGTAGGGAGATGGAAGGGCTTCGATGCTGAAGGAACAGCAGCCGCACACCCTGGGGCTGGCTTTGTTTGTCTTCGTGTAGCACGCGGCTGGGGTGGAGGAACTGAGCTGGGCTGAACTGAGTCGCAGGTGCGGGTTCTGTACACTGTTGTTGTGACAGTGAGGCAGCCCGGGCCGTCAATGGCATCCCAAACCCAGAGGGACGAGAACTACAGAGAAGGATATTCTATGAAGTCATGTTGAATTATGCAACTGGAAAGAATATTTTGCCTGCCCAGCTCACCCCACGGCACCCAGGAAGCTGGTGACACGGCTGGTTCCCCCCATCCCACTCCAGGGCCCACGGATGTGGCTCTAGAGGCAGATTCTCCCTGAATGTTGAGATCTGATTTTGGGAAGGTACTCTGTCCGGCGGTCCCTCGGACAGGCTGGCAGCACAGGCCTGCAGTGGTTAATCATTGCTGGCCCTGGGCTGCAGGCCGACCTGGGCCCGTCTGGTTGATTGACCCAGTTAGAGGCCGTCTGAGGGAAGTCTGGGTCTCCCAGATGAGACAGAAGTCATGCCCTTTGATTCAGCATCTGGCCTGATACCAGCTCCTGATTAGAAACCTCGTCGAGCCCTACCTCCTCCAGAGAGCTCCCCTCGGACCTCCTGGTGTCTTGCACCCCATGGCCCAGCTTCCCACGTCGCTCCAGGCCACCCGTTGGCGTGGTTCACCGGTTTAACCTGGGGTGAAATGCAGGAAATTAATTTTTACTTTGAACCACACTCCAGCAGTTTTCCTGGGATTCTGGCGGCTTACCCTCACCAGGGCTGGCCATAGGTCAGCTAGCCAGTTCTTCCAGGTCAGGGCTTGGCAATGAAAGGCGCTGAGAAGCAACTGACCAGGCTGCCTTCCTTTTCCTTGGCGCTGGTGAGTGAGACAGGTGTTGAGAGAAAGCAAGAGAAACTGTAAATACCACACTACTCTCTTTCAGTACATGTATTTATAACCAGAACAGTGTTTCTTTAACTTGCATATTGATTACCCAGGGATCTTGTGAAAATGTCTATCCTGACTTAGTAGGTCTAGGATGGTACCAGAGATTCTTTAGTTCTGACT
This sequence comes from Tonatia bakeri, assembly GCA_004024845.1. Lineage (NCBI taxonomy): Eukaryota > Metazoa > Chordata > Mammalia > Chiroptera > Phyllostomidae > Tonatia > Tonatia bakeri. The sequence goes on from PVIA01005001.1 coordinate 8,780, forward strand.
AGTTCCCAGGTGATTCGAAGGGTACTGGTTCTTGGGCCATATGGAGAGTGTCAAGTCTAGTTGCCCTATGCCCACTCCTGGGGAATGGGCAGTTGCAGAGGACAGAATTGGGATACCCCAGTCACATTGGGAATCCTTGTGAGGGCGCTGTAGGCCCCTTCAGGCCAAGTCCCACAGCGCCCCCTGGTGGGCATGTCACCAGCGTCACCGCTGCCACCCCGCAATCCAGACGGTGCTTCTAGAAGCTACTTGGGGAGCTAGTAGTCTGGCACTGCAGGTCTTCTGGCACCGTGGGTCACCTGGCATCTTGTGTCATCTGTCACCACACGGCAAGTCACCAAGACTGAACTCGGGCCGGAGTGCTCAGTGCCGATAGACAGCCTTTTGCTGGGGAAGTTTTCCCAAGTCCGGCTCCAGGCCATGAAGGTGTGGTGCCAAATGCCTCTTGTGCTGTTTTGGGGAAACTGAGAAATAGTCTGAGGCCTCGCCCTGCACCTAGGCTCTGGTTTTGCCTTGTACCCACTTCTTAAGTGGGATTTTGACTTAAGAGTAGTCAGGTCTGTGTGTCCCTTTCCCTCTTCTATAGCATGGGCCCACAATGACATTGGGAGGAATGAATGAGAGAAGGGCTCTGGGTCCAGCTACCAGCAAATGCTGCAGGCAGTGGGCCAGGTCGAAGTTCATTCACATAGCCCTTGAACCTATGTGTGAAGACGTGCCTTGCACTGGTCTTCGCTGGCTCCCTGGTGATGACACAGTCACCAGGGGGGCAGCGGTGGGGAAACAAGGCCCAGAGTGGGGTGAGGCTGGGGCAGGTGGGGGACTTGCCCCTGGCTAACTGCCCCACTCCTTTGCCTGTGCCTTCTCATCCCTTCCATTCTTGGGAAATTGGGACTCCGAGCCCCAGCTGGTGAGGGAGGAGAGGAGAGAGTGACAGGCAAGCAGACCAATGGGCCCCTGAGGTTGGGGTAAGGCGGGGCTTGTGCTGCCATGGAGAAGAGAGAAGCTGTTCTGTGGGGAAGGAGGGGGCGGTGGGAAGAGGACCTGGAGATTGAGGGGAAGGGAGAGAGCAAACAAAGGGGTCAGGAGGGAAAATAATGCACTGGCTTCCTGAGGCCCTGCAGAGGCTGGGCAGGGAGAAGGGGCCAGGGCAGAGGAGACCAAGACTGGCCGCAGGCAGGCCTGGGCAGGCTGGGGCAGGCGGGTCCTAAATGGCATTGTTTGAAGTGGCCGGCTAACTGCACAGCGCAGCCTGATCCTCAGACTGAGGCCCAGCCTCCTCCTCTGTCCTGGGTGCTGGCTTCTGAGCTTCTGGGCTGCCTGGCCACATGGAACCAAGCCCTGAGCCTCCGAGTTTGGTGAGGGGGTAGGCTGTGGGGAGCAGGCTGGGGCGGGTCCTTGGAAGGAGTACCACCCTGAGAATTGTGTCCTAGGGCCTCTCTTGACCTGGGGACATAGAGCCATAGGTGGGAAGTTTGGGGGTGTGCTGTCCCCTCTAGCCCTTGCTTCACTGCTACCCTATCCGTTCTGACCCTCCCGCAGGAAACAATGAGGGGAGAAACCAGACAACTCAGCAGAGAGGAGGACGCCAGCGGAAGGGAGGACTCCGTCATCACCAATGGGGGCTGCAGTGACCAGTCTTCCGACTCCAAGGACGCACCCTCGCCCCCCATCCTGGAGGCTGTCAGCACCCCGGAGATCAGAGGTGGCCGGGCAGTGGGGAGGTGGGGTGGGACAGACACTGCGGAGCATAGCTGGGATGTGAGACTCCCTTCTAGCAGTCTGTAGGCAGGTTGTGGGGAGAGGGTCTGGTCCCTGACAGCCCTCACACCTCCCAGGGAAGCAAAGAGGAGGTAGGCAGAGCCAAGAGCATTTCTCATGCCCGCCACAGCCCTTGACACCTACACCTCCTTCCTGTCCTCTCACTTCAGGTGAGACTCCGAGGAGGTGACCCCAAAGTGATGACCACTGTTTTTCTAGTCACAGTGGGGGTAGTCACAGCATCGGCTGGGGTCCCTGGCTCTCTGCAGTGGGACCCATCCCCTTGCGTGGGATTGACTGCGCAGCAAGGAAAGCACTCGGCTGGAGGGGCTGAGGCGTGCTTCCTCCTACCCTGCCCTCACCTCAGCAGTTCCCCAGTCCTATCACTCAGGGTCCTCCCCACTGAGATTTTCTAACCCCACTGGTTGAAAACCCTGTGTTGTCACCTCATCCTATTGTTGACAACTCCTTGAACTGTCCTGTCCTGCAGAACCCGCTGCAAGGGTAAACCTGTTCTGTTTCTGGATTGTTCGCTGCAGTAGCCACCAGCCGCGAGTGAGCACTCGCAGTGTGGCTGATGTGGGAGGCATGTGATTGCTCACGTCAGCGCAGCAAGTGGCCGCTGAGTCGAGTGGCACAGCTCTGGGAGGAATTTCATGCCTTTTCTCACGAGAACCTTTAGTATTGTTATGGGTCCTATAACGTGCCCGGTCCTGTAAACCGTTGCCTTACGAATACACTGAGGCGACTACCGGCCTGCGCGTCTGTCTAGCGGCTAACCCCTGAGGGTGCCGGTGAGTTTAGCGCGATCCCAGGCCACAGCCCAGAGAGGAGGCCACAGAGGGCCGGCCGCCCATCGGCAAGGGAAGACGTGGCTACCGCCCAGCCTGGCGCTGCTCCTTCTACAAAACAGGCTCCGGTTCTCTCTCCCCCACAGGCCGCAGATCAAGTTCACGACTCTCCAAGAGGGAGGTCTCCAGCCTGCTGAGTTATACTCAGGTACGGGCCCTAGTCCATCTGTCTTAGGTCCCGGGGAGCCCTTCAGCTCTCATTAGACGGGGTGCCCGAGGCCCACTGCGTTCGTGCCCGGTAAGTGCTCGCTGACAGTGGATGTGAGCGCTGGCAGGCACACGGCTCTTCGAACAGCCTCACACTTACTCACACGCCCAGATTTTTAAAATCAAACATTGATTTTACTAACTTAGGGGTTTTTTGACCAACTGCTTCCTGCATGTTTTTTGAAATTTTTATTCAGTGTGCTTGATCAATTAATTACACTGATAAATTCCCAATGTAGCAAATTGTTCTTTTATTCCTGGAATGCGTCCAACTTCAACTTGGTCATGTTATGTTTGGAATTTGATTTATGTTTTAGCATCTATTTCATGAATGAAATGGGTGGATGGTTTTATTTTTCGCATCTGTCTGGTTTTGATCCAATTTGGAAAGAACTTGCCTGGCTTGTTTTAGGGAATATTTTAGCAATCGTTGCAGTATCGTTTAACATTCCTGCAATATCAAGGTTTCTCCTTGATCAGTTCTTTCCAAGTTACAGTTTTTCCATTTAAAAAAAAAATCCCTGACATTATTTATGCCTTCTGCCTTATGTTAATCATCCCAGAGTTTTGTCAGTTTCCGAGAACCAGTGTCAGCAGCCACAAGGGACAAAATCTTGGGTAAAAGTCACAGGCCAATGAAAGCTCACCCTCGTGCAGCTCCTGCTCTGGCGGGCGCCCAGACGGTGGAGTGGAGTCAGTGTGCTGGGCGAGAGGCTCAGAACAGCTGTTCTGGTGGAGAGTTACCAGCAAGAGCAGTGACCTCTCCTGTCTGAGCATTTCCTCCGTGCTGGCCTTGGGCAAAGTGTGCTTGATTTGATTCTAACTATAACCCTGCTGTGTTCCAGTTTTAAAGAGAGGAATGGACTTACTCAAGGCCATGCAATTGGCAGGTGAAAAGTCAAATTCTTAAGACTCCAGCCAGGCCATAACTTGGGCCATGCACCAGTGCTCTTGTTTCTGCCCTCGGTCTTTGCCAGATGTTGGTCCGCAGCATGGGGCATTCACGGGGGGGTCTTCATGACTCGTCACAATCGATGCCGTTTCTTCCGGATCATTGTATGAAGATCTGACTTCTCCCAGACACTGAAAACTGACCGGGTCTTCCTGTTAGGCACAGCCAATCAGCCGAAGGTGGTGTGGACACACAAGTCCTCACGATACCTATGCCATCACACTGTCTCCTTGGTTTTTCTGTATCCCCTGGGGTTTTGTCTCCCAAATGTGTCTTGAATTCATGATCCTGTGGTGGGAGCCATTGTAAAAGTTTTTTGGAACAAAATGAGGTGAAAATATGTTTTGATCTGTCAGGCCAATATTATGAGTGTTTTCAATGTGACTGTTCATTTTTAAACAATTTTAGTTATATGACCTGCTAATGACACCCGAAGCTCATAATGTTTCCTTTGACAAGGATTTGACAGGCGACGGAGATGAAGGGGAAGACGGAGACGGCCCCGACACTCCGGTGATGCCAAAACTGTTCCGGGAAACCAGAACTCGGTCTGAAAGCCCCGCTGTAAGTCCCCCCACCCCCAGGCCGAGGCGCCACCTCCAACCACTCATAGTCCTGCACAGAAAACATGTTTTGGGTCTCCCTGGGCAGGCTTTGAAGAGAGAGGTGAACAGATGTTTTAAAATTGGAAAAATGACAGCACAGCCCATGAACTAGCACATGAAATTTTTCTTTTGCATGGCAACTTTTAAACACTTAAAACACTCTTGGAGCCCTGGCTGGTGTGGCTCAGTGGATTGAGCACAGGCTGCGAACCAAAGGGTTGCCAGTTCGATTCCCAGTCAGGGTACATGCCTGAGTGGGGGCATGTGAGAGGCAACCACACATTGATGCTTCTCTCCCTCTCTTTCCCCTTCCCTTCCCCTCACTCTAAAAGTAAATAAATAGAATCTTTAAAAAAACAAAAACAAACTCTTGGAAATGCCCAAGGGTGGTGACAGAGTTGGCAGGTAGTTCACTCGGTGCCAGTTACCTGTGAGCGTCTTTTCTGGGGTGGATTCTGGGACGTAGAGGTCTGGAGATGGGGAAGGGTGTATTGCGCACAGTCAGCCAGCACGTTGGAGAGCAGGCTGCCACTGGGTGACCATTGCAGGTGCAGTGTATCATCACAGTCTGCTCTAGGACATGATGTGTATCATCCCCTTTTTTACAGACGAGAGGAGATTCTGGTAACTTACCTGTGGTCCAACATTAACTCTTGTGTAGGATTCAAACACAGGTCTGCGACCGGCCCCCAAGTTTGTGCCATTTTCAGGAAGAAGCCCAAATGCTTCTCATCCATTTGAAGGATTCAGTACCTTCCGGAAGAATGCAATAATTACCCTGATGCTTTTTGGAAAAATACATGTTTGGTTTAGAGTAAACTTGGTTTTTATTTTTCAATTCAATTTGCAGGTGCCAGTTTCAGCTGTGTCAGGCAGTGGGCTCTGCTGTGGGCTGTTTGTCAGCCCTGCTGGTTTCCCTAACCCCACCTTATCACAGGAACGGGGTCTCTGGGTGGGGAGTTAACCAGCCGAGAGTGCCCCTCCCACCCCCACTCACCTACCTCCTGTACTACTGCTGACCCGAGGCTGCCTCTCCAGTCCAGTCCTCTCGGCCCCTGCGGAGCCCTCGTGCCTGCAGTCACCACAGCCCTCGTGCTTATCCTCTCTTGCTTCCAGGTCCGCACCCGAAATAGCACCAGTGCCTCTAGCCGAGAGAGGTACAGGCCCTCCTTGCGTTCTACCCGAGGCCGGCAGGGCCGCAATCACGTGGAAGAGATCCCCGTGGAGTTCTCAGCTACCAGGGTTTGTTCCACGGACGCTTAGACCCCTGCCCCTGTCTCTAATTGGAAGAGTTTCTTCTCATTGCACCACTAAAAGCAGCCAGTGCATAACCCTAACCGCTTCTCTTCTTCACACTCCTCTCCTTCTCAGGGTCTTGCCTTTCCTTTCTCTCCTGGTTGCTGGGTAAGCTTGTCTTAAGCCTGAGGACTTCTCTCCTGGCCTGATCCCGGATGGAACTGTGGCGGGAATGCAAGAATTACCTGTTGACTGGGTTCTTGCCCCTCCTCGGAAATGAGCTCGAAACCACTGACTCCCAGATCTGTCTTGTCTCCCTGGTCTCTTCACTGACTGTCTTGAGGCAGCCCCAGGGGTTACCGCAACTCGCCACTCCTGTTGCAGGTTGGGCACACAGTGTAAGCACTTAGGAAGTCAGTGGTCCTCTCTGAACTTGGCTCTGTGAGCCTCTGGGCATCCCTCCCTCATCATTGTTATGCCTTTGTCCTCGACTCTCGGTTTTGATGGAAGTGTCTTTCTCCCACCACTTAAGGGATACTCGGTCCTGGAAAAGCATCCTTAGTGGTCTCTGTACCCTCTAACGTAGGTCTCCTCTCCTTCTGCTTGCCTGGGAAGCAACTGGGGGTGCCACTGGTCTCTGACCGTCTGTCTGGTTTGCTGTGGCCCCAGCTATGTGTCCTTCTGTCCACAGTCCCTGAGGCGGCGGACAGCAGCCTCAGCAGGCACCCTGTGGCCATCCCCTGACAGCTCCTACCTCACCATCGACCTCACGGGTGACAGCGTGGTGCCCCAGGGCAGCAGCACCCCCTACACCCGCCTGTCCCAGGACAGCCAACAGGAGAGCTTGGACTTCTCACAGCTGGATGCAGAGGGCAGGGATGCAGATGGCACCGAGTATCAGGTATGACTGGGAAGGGCTGAATTTAGGAGAAAAGCAGGCTTGCCCAGAGGGGACTGTTAATACAGTATTTTTTCACTTTCGGCATAATGTGTGAATTCTAGTCCATTTTTCACATGTGTCGCCATCCTTTACCCTCCTAATCTCCCAGACATATCTCAAGCACCTGATTCATGATTTTTGTGAACGTTATATATTTATACCTGGAAACATATGTACTTTGTATGCATAATATATTATTCTGCCAACCCTAGTATACATACAATGGTTGGTTGGCTTTTTTTCATTTATTAGAAACTAGAGTTGTTTCCCTTTTCGTGGCTGTAATTTCATTATATTGTATAATCCATCTAGTCTTTATAATGAACAAACTGGGTTGGGTTGTTTTTTTTTAAGATTTTATTTTTAGGCAGAGGGGAAGGGAGTGAGAAACAGAGGGAAGCATCACTGTGTGGTTGTCTCTCATGCAACCCTTACTGGGGACCTGACCAGCAACCCAGGCGTGTGACCTGATCTGGGAATCGAACCTGCGACCCTTTGGTTCACAGGCTGGTGCTCAATCCACTGAGCCACCCCAGCCAGGGCAACAAACTGAGGTTTTAACTCAAGCATTGCTACATATCTAATACATATGTATGCACATATATCGTGTAGAAATCCTTTTTTGTATATACATTACTTCAGGGTAGATGGTATTGTAGATACATTAACTTGCTTATTTTCATGGGTACTTCACATTTTATGGCAAGCTATGTGCAAATGGCTAAAATTGTGTTTTTTCACTTTAATGGCTTCACGATGGCCCATCTGATGGCTTGTGGTGAGACTATGCAGCTGGTTGTTAGTATTTTACTCTGATCCTATTTCCTGTGAGTTTTAGTTGACGTCTTTCACTCCTAGATGCTGGATGAATTGTTACAAATCTAATATAATAAACCCTGTGTTCTTCTCAAACAATCAGTCCTGCCCAGCCACTGCCCCTTATTTTTAAGCCATCCTCACTCATAGTTTTGCAGTGTTGGAGGTGGGCAGATAGTTTTCTCAGGAGGTCTCCTGGGCACTTAAAGAGGAGGCCCTGAGGTGGTTGGTTGCCTTTGGGGTCTGTGGGCCAGGCAGGAGTTTTCCTTGGTCCAGGTAGTCAGTCTCATTAGGATTCCTTCATGTGGTTTGTCTTCCAGGATGGGAAGGAGTTTGGAATAGGGGACCTCGTGTGGGGAAAGATCAAGGGCTTCTCCTGGTGGCCTGCCATGGTGGTGTCCTGGAAGGCCACCTCCAAGCGCCAGGCCATGTCCGGGATGCGCTGGGTCCAGTGGTTTGGCGATGGCAAGTTCTCCGAGGTGAGTCCAGGGTGAGGTAGGCTCTCGTGTGCCTGCCAACCCAGTGCTTTTCGTCCTTTCCTTTTAAGATACCAGCCCGTGGCTTGCTTTTTCCAGATGGGTGAGGCTATGTTTGACTCTGTGTATCTAGGAGGAATGACAAATTTTCCCTTGTTAATTTGCTTAAACAGGCACACAGCATCTTATGGGGCCCAAAGCTCAGCCTACACTTACAGGAGACAGAGCTGGAAAATCTTCTAGGTGTCCATAGCCACTTGGTTTTCTTCCTCTGGGACAAAAAAGGAAGGGTGGTCTCAATGTAGCCCTGGAGAGGTGCCTTTGACTAGTTGTAGAGATGGGGCTGGGTTGCCTGGTGACAGTAGTAAAAAGCTTTGCATAGTCAGCTATTTCAGGGTTTCTTGATTATTGATGTTAGCCATTTTATGAAGTTCCTTCCTCTTTCCTGAGAGTCTGCCCCGTAGGAGCAGTGTGAGACAAGTGAATTTGGCTGTTGGATTCTTATACCAGTTTGAAGGCCTATTCTGGAATCTCCAGATGTTGATCAGAACGGTGCAGATAGCAGTTTCCCTGTGACGGTTTCCTTTGGAAATGTCTGTCTGACCCTCATTTAGTGTGCCCAGAGGTTAGGTGAGGACACAGCAGGTTGTTGGGCCAGGAGAGAGGCAGATGTCAGAATGAAGGACCATCTAGCACATTTGTGGGATGTGACCTCAAGTTGAGATTCTGGTTTTCGTATGAATTGGGCTTCCCCTGGGCCATTTGCCATAAACACCTTGACTTCCCAAAGGGTGGCTCCTTGCATGCTGATGTCCTCATTGGCCAGCAGAGGGAGCCAAAGGACAGATAAATGTCCAAGCCTCTGTTCTCCCTGAAGCATCTGAATGGTGGGATGTGGTTCCACATGTATTGTCATTGCTTTGGCTCAGTGAGACCTAAAATGCACTTTGCAAGACTGGGACTGATGCTGATAAAATGAAGTCGAGGCTGTTAGCATTATGGGAGGGGACTGCCATAATTGGTGCTGAGTACGCATGTTGCCTTGGGGCAGTTTGGCTTTGGGAAGAGCACCTGCGTTCCAGTGCACAACTGCACTGAGCCCAAGTTTCTTCTCACCGAAAAATGGGAATGCCCTCCTCGTGGGAGGTCAGGCTGGAGGTGCAAAATGGGGGTGAGTGTGAGCATGTCCTGTGGAGAATGAAGCATCTCGTGTCTTTCTATCCGAACAGCACCCTGGAAGACCCAGTTATATCCCTTCCAACTGGCAGCCTGCTTGGTTTCCGCATGGCCTGGGGACCTGGGGCATGAAACTTTATGGGTCTTTCTTTAATCCTTTGGTTCTCGGGCCAGCACTCCATCCACTGAGCTAGGACTTGGATCTTTAATCCCAGCGGAAGGCAGGTATCAGCAAATCACAATGACAAAAATGTGCTTACTCTGTGCCAAGCACTGTTCTTTAAACCCATGCAATAAATTAGTTCCAATTAGTAAAAGGCTAAGTAGTTATCACAGCTATTTGTCACCTTCACAAAGGAGGGGGGAACATAGACAACCACCAATGCTGGAACATCTACAGAATTTGAAGTTGACCCACAAGGGGCACGTTCCAGGGACCATGTGGGTCATTTGCTCTTAAAACATACAAACTCAGGGTACATCTAATTCTATCCGCTCCCACTCAGAGCAGCGCACTTTCTCACGCTGGGAGTATCATCCACCATGCTTCTAGCTATAGGGTGCATCAGGAGTATACGTACCATTTCTGTTTTCTCCTTTTTTCTTTCCTGTTTTTTTGAATCTGAACTTGACCACCGGGAATAGCCCTGTGAGAGGTAGGGCACCCCAGACCCAGGCTGTAGGTAGATGTTGATGATGTCTTTCTCTTTTAGGTCTCCGCAGATAAGCTGGTGGCCTTGGGGCTATTCAGCCAGCACTTTAATCTGGCGACCTTCAATAAGCTGGTCTCTTATAGGAAGGCCATGTACCACGCTCTGGAGGTAACACAGTGGTGGGTGGTGAGGACCTGGTCCCCAGAGCAGGGTTAAGACCAGAGACAACACAGAAAGCCAGCTCAGGCCACAGTGTTGTAACCCTTAGAAGGGATAGGGTCACCAGGCAGGAGGTGATTGCAAGCATGGTGGTCTATCTGGTGGGCCAAACTCAGGGAAGCAATGGGATTTGAGACTCTCTTGTAACTTTTTAAAAAAGATTTTGTTTATTTTTAGAGAGAAGAGAAGGGAGGGAGAAAGAGAGGGATAGGGAACATCAGTGTGTGGTTGCCTCTTACGTGTCCCCCTACTGGGGACCTGGCCCGCAACCCAGGCATGCCCTGACTGGGAATCAAAACAGCGGCCCTTTGGTTTGTAGGCCGGCACTCAATCCACTGAGCCACACCAGCCAGGACCTTCCTCATGACTTCAAGTGCTACCTCAGTTCCACCTGGTGGCTCTCTCAATGTTGCCAATGGAATGAGGAAGCAGGAAGTGGCAGACAATGTTCATAACAGCAAATGTGTTTTTCCAGAGCCATCAGAATCTCCTTCCTTTAAGTAGTGCTGTTTAAGGCCAATAGTGGGCAGCCGCTGAGGCCAGCTGCCCCTTCCCTTGTCTGTGGGATTCGTCAGGCTGTCTGTCCTTTCCTTTATCTTGACTTGAACCTTCGTCCAGCATTTATGAGCCAGCCTCAGTGCTTAATCAGGAATCCTCACAGTGCATTTGAAATAGGACTTACCATCGGACACTTCCCCATCTTCGTTAAGGAAATGAGATAAGAAATCTGGGGCTTTTTCATTGTTGATGCTGCTGCTTCTGTATTTATAAGTAGGAGAGCTAGTTCTGACCCTCTGCCCTTTGAGAGGGAGCTGACCACTCGTTCTCTACGGAGAAGAGGTTGTGTTTGGTGTGCTCGTGGGCACTTCCCTCTTCCCCCACAGCCTCCTGCCCGTCTCCCTGCACAGGCCCCTCCTCCCTGACACATACCGTACCCAGGGCAGCTGCCTGGTTCTGAAAGGGCCCAGTGTGAAGGGGAATGCCAGGCCCCAGCTGGGGGAATCCCTGGGTACTGCCTGGGGTGCACCCATCCCTCCTGTTCATCACAAACTCACCTTTATCTCACCAGAAAGCCAGGGTGCGGGCTGGCAAGACCTTCCCCAACAGCCCCGGAGACTCGTTGGAGGACCAGCTGAAGCCCATGTTGGAGTGGGCCCATGGGGGCTTCAAGCCCACCGGGATCGAGGGCCTCAAACCCAACAACAAGCAACCAGGTGGGAAAGGGTCCCTGTGGGAGCTCCCCTGGGAGATGCAGCCACTCCCGCTGCCCCTGGTCCCACCCCAGCTTTGCGACAGCCGAGGCTCAGAGACTGGCTCTCTCACCCTGTTGTGAACTCCCAGGGCTACGGGAGGACCAAGCGCCCGGGCTTGTCTGGCTTTGCTGGGCTGAGATTGATTCCGCTGTGAAAACTTTAGTAAAACAGTTCAAGGTGGAATCTTCACAGCACCTTCACCTTTAAAAGGGAAAATATAATTAAGCTTCGCTCATTGGAGAAAACTTTCCAAGTATTGGTAGAAAACACACACACACAGACTGAAACCTAGGAGCCACCTCCACTCAGAAGGAAGGAATCACCCATCCTAACACTCTGACCAACAGCGTCTTTCCTCCATTATGAGCTGTGTAGTTTCACAATGGCACTTTCTGAAATCCGGGAGCCCAAAACCCAGGATCTGTCTCATGGTTCGTACATTTAACTTAGTGTTTTCTGTTTTGTTTTGTCTTCCCTCCCTCGCTCCATTAAAAGTGGTTAATAAGGAGAAGGTGCGTCGTGCAGGCGGTGGGAACTTAGAGCCCAGGAAATACGGTATTCCCTCCCCGTCTTTGACTGGGCACCCTTTTCTCCGCACTTTCCTTCGGCGTCTTTGCATACGCAGGGGTCACTGGGAGAACTCTCAGCCCGAGCTCCTCCACCCCCTTCCCTCTCGGTCGTCACAAGGCCTCTGTCCAGGTCACCTTGCTGGGTGTGCACAGCATTCTGTCTCTCTGCATACTCGTCAGATTCCTGTTCTCCTTCTGTCTCTCAGTATGCATTGTCTAAGCACTGTCAAACGTCATTTTGTCACTAAAGAGCCCTTATGATTTTTAATGGCTGCGTAAGTTTCTTTCCTAGGGGCAGAGTCAAACTTAACCATGTCCCTGTGCAGATTGACTAGAAATACAGGTGGAATTTGAAGAAATGTAAAGAGTTGCTGCATAATGTCATTTAAAAATGTGCTAGTAGCCACATTGCAAAGAGTAAAAGAAATAAAGGTACAATTAGCATTAACCATGCATTGAATTGAATCCGGTATTTCCAACATTTAAGCATTTCCAATAATCGGTATAAAAATTGAGATATTTTACATTTCCTTCTAGAAATATTTTCAAGATCTCATGTTTTTTTTTTATAACATCTCTTTGGATGTGAAATTTTTGTTAGAAATACTTGGTATATATTTTCACAGATGTCTTAAATTCCAAATTTTCACTTGACCAAGTTCCAATTGAACTAATCAGTTGGATCCATCAGCAATTTAAGAATTTGCATTAAAATTGCATGTGAAATGCAGTCCCTCAGCCACACAAGTCACATTTTACGTGCTCGGGAGCTATGTGTGGCTGTGCGCCACTGAGCTGCGCGTCACAGAAATGTTTCAGGGTTTCAGCTATGGATTATTTGGGTTAGTGTTCTTCGTGTTGGGTCTAAAATCTGAAGCTGCTTAAAACCCTGAAAAGGTGTTCATTATGGGTGTTTTGAATTGCACTGCATAGTGGGGCCACATGGCACCCAGCGCAGACCCCTGTCATGGGCCAGAGGCAGTTGGCACCCAGGCCGATGGTCCTGTCCCAGGCCCGTGTTCGCCCTGCACCTCCTACCAGCTGTGGCTGTCATCTCCTTCACTTGCACAGAGAACAAGACCCGGAGGCGTGCAGCTGATGACTCCACCACCTCCGCTGACTACTGCCCCCCACCCAAGCGCCTCAAGACAAATTGCTATAACAACGGCAAAGACCGAGGAGAAGAAGACCAGAGCCGAGGTGAGTTGTGGGGGGTGAGGAGGCTGGGGCACTGTCATCACCCATCACTAGGAGTGGCCCGGGCTGTGAGGACCGCTCAGCACCGGGGTTGGCTTCACTGATGACCAGTAAGGGCTCCTGACCCGGTCTCACACCTTCTTTCCTCCACAGAGCAAATGGCTTTGGACGTTGCCAGCAACAAGAGTAGTCTGGAAGGTAATGCTTTCCCCCTCGCAGTCCTCCCTGCTTCCCGTTCTTGCTTGTCTGCCCCACTGGGGCTTAGCCCAGAGCTCTGTGCCTTCGCTTCAAGTTCCTGCATGGACATTGTCACAGTCGTTAGTTACATTTTATAGAACGGCTTGCCCTGTTTTTGCTGAGACTGACTCCACCCCTAACCTAAGTGAGCAGGAAGGGCAGGCTGAGGGCAGAATGGATACTAGGTCCCTGCGGCCAGGAGAACCCCAAACCTGGAACCGTGATCTGTGGCATCGTGAGCCTTCCCAGACAAGCACTGGGCCGGCTTCGAGGTGAAAGGCTTACACACTGTGTCACGGTCACTCTCCCGGCTAATTCTCGTCCCTTTGTCCCAGCTGGGAGTTGCCACTGGAATCAAAACTCTGCCCAAAACGTTTTCTAATGGGATTCAGAGAGTGTGAGGAAGGATGGACTCCCTTGCTTCTTCCACCTGATGTCCTTTGGTCAAATATTTATTGAACGTTACTTGGTGCTAGCTAGGAAGAAGAAATCCGGCTTCTGACCCAGACAGCCACAGGGAAAGCTTGGGTTTGGAGCAGCCCCTGACGATCCTGGGAACCTTGGCCTGTGGTTCTCCCGTCCCCAAAGACTCCTTTGCTCATCTGTGTGCTTGCTGGCTGGGGATGCTTGGACTTCGAATTTTAAAGGCCCTGTCCATCTGGTCAGCGATGTGAATCGTCCTGACTTGCTGACATGAAGGGAAGCCAGAGTAGCCTGAGAGTTAAAGACCCGGGTTCTGAAATTGCAGCTATGGCTGGCTGTGTGTAGAGTGAGTTCCTGGGTACGTCCTTTCGTGATATGGCAGTTAGCAAATTGGTATCACAACCTGTTCAAAGTCCTGGTCTTTTAGAGTCTCAAAGATGTTTGTACCAGGCCTCCCGAGCCTGCCCCCGTGCTGGAGGGGCCTCTGCTCAGTGTCGTGCCCCACATCTGGAGTGGGGGTGGTGGCTTGGAAGCTTCGTTGAAAAGAGGAAAGCATGAGGAGTCCCCAGTTGATCGCTAGTGTGGAGTACATGTTCAAGAACGTTAGACCCAAGGCTTCGGCAGCTGGCACTGGGCCCCGGATTGTCATGAGCTGCATGTGTGTCTTTGTTACAGACAGCTGCTTGTCCTGTGGTAGGAAAAACCCTGTGTCCTTCCACCCTCTCTTCGAGGGTGGGCTCTGCCAGACCTGCCGGGTAAGTCCTATCCCCACCCTTGACTTTCCTGCCCCTTCCCGCCTCCACAACTTCCCTGTATGAACTGGAGAAAAGCACCTACATGTAGCCATCAGGGAAGGTTCTAGTGAAGCCCTCCCTGGCCCCCATCAGTACACCCTCCACTCTGAGGGCAGGTGCTGCCACACGGGAGGCCACCTGCAGTGGCACTCACACCCTGGGCCCTCCTTCCTGTAAAGGGCACTGAGCCACCGGTGACCTCCCCTGTACCTGCGTCCTAAGGCCTCGGGCCAGCAAGCAAGCGGGGCCCAGGGGCCCCTGGTCTCCTGTGTCACCAGTGTTTCTCTCTGGCCACCAGGACCGGTTCCTCGAGCTGTTCTACATGTATGATGACGACGGCTACCAGTCCTACTGCACCGTGTGCTGCGAGGGCCGCGAGCTGCTCCTGTGCAGCAACACGAGCTGCTGCCGGTGAGCGCTTGGCCCGGGCGAGGCCCCCGAGTTGTGCCCATGGCTCCTACAGCCCCAGAAATCCCCGGCACAGGGTCTGGGAGCCAGAGAGACCTGGGACGAGGCCCAGCCACTGCTCTGCAGGGACTGCGTTCTCCTGTGTTTAAGGCAGGAATGTCTGAGGGTGGGGAGCGGGGTGTGCAAGGCTCCCCGCAGACTAGCCACTCCTGAGGGTGAGGATGGTTTCTGTGCAGAGCCTGGGGACTGACGGTGCACAGGTGTCCAAGGGAGAGGGTGGTGTAGCCCCCATCGCACCACAAGTCCTGCCAGCCCACGGGGAGGAGCAACTGGGTTCCTGAGAGGGTTTTAGGCAGTGCGTTGCTGTCTACGTGGGGGCGGGGGGTGGGTATGTAGGAGGAAGACTGGTGCCGAAGGCCTCCGTTCTCTCCGCTCCCGGGCACAGGTGCTTCTGTGTGGAGTGCCTGGAGGTGCTGGTGGGCGCGGGCACGGCAGCAGACGCCAAGCTGCAGGAGCCCTGGAGCTGCTACATGTGCCTCCCTCAGCGCTGTCATGGGGTCTTGCAGCGCCGGAAGGACTGGAACGTGCGCCTGCAGTCCTTCTTCACCAGTGACACGGGTCTTGAATATGTAAGCCAAGGCTCTTTCGCCCAGCACCACCCACCCCAGAGTGTCAGGGATCTGGAACACTCTGGAAGTCTGTTGACGAGTTCGTGGAAAGGTCCATTGTACCAATGGCTGACTTGGGACCCAGCTGATTGGCACGTTCTGTGTGTAGTCCTCAGACTTCTCCAGTGCTCTCTCCTCCCCTCCTTCGTGGTCTCCTATGTGTTCTCAAGGGTCTGCTGATGAGAAGCCTGTGGCTAACGGTTTAAGTGTAGCGGGAGTGGATGTTCCAGGTCTGCGTGGCAGGCCCCTGGTCATTCCTGTGCAGGGTGACATGTCCGTCCGTGTGTGTGTGTATGTGCGTGCCTCTGTCTCTCAGAGTCTCTGCCTTCCATGTCTTAGGGGTAGAATGGCCACTCTGCCAAAGCTCACTAGGGGGTCCCAGCTAAGATGTGGCAGAACTCAGGGTTTGAATCCCTCAGAGCAAGGTCAACCAACTCACTGCTTTCCCGGAGGATGGCCCTTCCCCCTGCACTTTCACCTCCATGACCTCCATAACCTTCTCTAACCTGGCAGGAAGCCCCCAAGTTATACCCTGCGATTCCTGCAGCCCGAAGGCGGCCCATTCGAGTCTTGTCCCTGTTTGATGGGATTGCCACAGGTGAGTTCGGAGTTCACCTTGGGATGCTCACCTGGTCCAGGTGTCTGTCCTCAATGCCAAGCAAGACTCCTGGGATTATCTGTCTGTTCTGAGAAAATCACTGGCTTCTTGTTCACCTACCTGGCCATCTTGGTCTTTTTTAAAGTCATACAGACATATTTTAGCTGTTGCAGTTTATTTTTTAGTTATGTGCAGGTACTTGGAAAGTTACTATTCTTTTTTATTCCATAAATACAGATATATTAGAGATTAATTGACAACTGTCCCTACTAATACCTCCATTCCCCTGGTTTCCACATGGGTGGAATGAGCATAGTCAATGTAAATGTCATCCTTGGGAGCTTTACCTGATGTAACTCATGTCATCCTCCAAATTGCCCTGTGATGTATCATCAGGAAGGTCTCCCTTTCACCAGAGCGAGAGGCAGTGGAAATGAGCTGCTGTGCACTTAGCCTCACGGCCTCATTCGTCCTTGTGTGTGTCCACCAGTGTCCACCTGCCAAAATCACTGACAGCTTTTAATGACTCTCAGGTCAGGACCAGCTGCTTCTTTTCCCCACCTCGTTGGGTCCTAAAGACCTGTTCATGCTGGCACAGGTAAACCCTGGTAGAAAATGCACTCGGTCACTCTCCCCAGACTTTGAGGTTGTGTAATAAACATGGCTGTGGCGCAGATCCCTGTCTTTGTGTCTGCGTTCGGCTGCGCTGGGACACTGGCTGTGGACCCGTCAGTTTTAGTAGGTCCTGCTA
This sequence comes from Tonatia bakeri, assembly GCA_004024845.1. Lineage (NCBI taxonomy): Eukaryota > Metazoa > Chordata > Mammalia > Chiroptera > Phyllostomidae > Tonatia > Tonatia bakeri. Next base: position 25,570 of record PVIA01005001.1, read on the forward strand.
GTGGGCTGTACCCGTTGATAACTACGTCTGTTCTTCACAAAACTCCATGCCCTGGAGAGCCTGCCGGCCGGGCCCTCTGCATGGGTCCCTGGAGAGCTACCAGGTCCTTGTTGGGTCTGGTCTAAGTTCTGGACTGGACTTAGAGTCCCTGAAGGCAGGGTGACCCTGAGTGCATGTTCCGTCTCCCCAACCCCATAGGGTACCTGGTCCTCAGAGAGCTGGGCATCAAAGTAGAGAAGTATGTCGCCTCTGAAGTGTGCGAGGAGTCCATTGCCGTTGGCACTGTCAAGCATGAAGGCAACATCAAATATGTGAATGACGTCAGGAACATCACAAAGAAAAATGTGAGGGCAGCCGGCACCCCTGGGGGCTCTAACACCCTGGCCTCCTCCAGGCCCTGAGCCCGGCACACTCTCACAGCCACGCTGCCCCCTTCCCCATGCGCAGGGTTGTGGGAAAGGAGAACCTGTGGCCACATCAGGCACCCTTTCTTGACAGGTTATTTGTAACCCAGGCTGTCAGTCCCTCCATCCTCACTCCCTCCTCTCCCCTGAGACTATTGTTCTTTCCCAGATTGAGGAATGGGGCCCCTTTGACTTGGTGATTGGCGGAAGCCCGTGCAATGATCTCTCCAATGTGAACCCTGCCAGGAAAGGCCTGTACGGTGAGTGTCCCTGCCTTCAGTCTCCTAAGGAGACCCCATGTCTCCTGAGTGCTGGTCCAGCAGTGGCCGGGGGAGGAGCTGTTTGAAGAGTGGCCAGGCTCACTTGTCAGCTCCGTCCCTGCCACGTCGTGAACCCCCAGTCCCCAGAGACACTTAAAAATGCTGCGCTGCTCGATGCCCGTGCCCTTAGTCTGGAGGACTGCAGGTGGCGTGGCCCTACGGTGCTGCCTCAGTTGGGTGACTTCTGGGACCCCATTTGTTTCAGTGTGGAGGGTTGGGCCGATGGGTGTGACCCCAGCCATCTGTCTTCTTTTGTGGGCCCAGAGGGCACAGGCCGACTGTTCTTCGAGTTCTACCACCTGCTGAATTACTCACGCCCCAAGGAGGGTGAGGACCGGCCCTTCTTCTGGATGTTTGAGAATGTGGTAGCCATGAAGGTCGGTGACAAGAGGGACATCTCTCGGTTCCTGGAGGTGAGGGGCCGGGGTACCAGCTGGCAAGACTGCATGGGCGGGGGAGGGTTGGTGGGTGTTTCCACGTCGGGAATAATTTCCGAGTTTGTGACGGAAGGATTGGCTGGGTCTGAGAGTGACGGAGTCAAGTGGGTTGATTCCCTTTTGTTCAGTCTCTTCTGGTTCAGATATTTTCGGAAAAAGATTTGATCTCTTAAGTTCATCCCGGACCCACTGCGGTCAGAGATGATGGAACCGTCACTTAGTTTTGTGGGCCTCAGGAGACGTGACTAAGCGTTTTCACTAGGGGGAGTTTTTCTCGTCCTTACTCCGGGAACTGCTTCCTTAGGGCCACAGGCAAGCTCGTCATCCACTTCTTAATATGTATCAAGCACTGTAGTAAATGTTTTTTATACACAGTCCTTATTTAACTTTCCCCAAAGCTTTACAGCCTGAAGTTCTGCGAGAGAGGTCATAGAACTGGCTGGTTAGTTCTCTCCTGCTGCATGGACCCGGCGGGTGGGTGGCACAGGCTTGTTTGGCCGGCGCTGTGTTCCCTCAGCCCGGAGCTCCACTTGCCGGATTGCTTTCGAGCTGCTTTTGCTGCCTGTACACTCCGAAACAATCTGGCATGCCCCGGGGCACACCTTCTCAGAACCTGCAGGTCGGATCTGGTCTCTTTCTTCATCATTAAAATGGGAAGTGGTCCCATAGCCAGGCCCCCAGTCACATCTCGCTGGGAATCAGTCCCTTGGCTGGCAGGAATCATGTGTCTCCCACAGCCAGGAAGCAGGCCTGTGTCTGCCTAGGTTAAGCCCCTCACTCTGGCTGCTACCTGGATTCTGATGTGGGCTCCTAGCAGCTAGTTGTTCTTCTCTCTCCTGACAGTGTAATCCAGTGATGATTGATGCCATCAAAGTCTCTGCTGCTCACCGGGCCCGCTACTTCTGGGGCAACCTGCCTGGGATGAACAGGTAACAAGGGGCTCTGAGAGGGACAGGTAACAGCCAAGTGAAATGCAGCTAATGGTGTGAGCCCTGACAGGTTTACTCTTCTGAGTCAGAGAACGGGCCCCACCCTGGGCTCCAGACCAGCCCCTGGTGTTACGGGTTGACGTCTGTGAAGACGTACAACCACCTGGGAATCTCGGGCCAAGATGCCTCGGTTTGTTCCAACTTGTTTCCCGCGCTGCCCAGGGCCCTGGTTCTTCCAGCGCTGTGCGCTGGCACACTTGGGTGTCTTCACAGCCAGAGATGCCGATCCTCTGTACCCCACCTCTTCCAGTTGCCTGTCCTACTGGGAAATGGAAGGAGATGGTTAGACATGCCCTTCTGCCTGAGATGAAGGAACCTCGGACCAGCCCGTGCTGACCAGGCAGGGGGCAGAGCTGAGATGACTATCGGTACCCAAAGCCTGTCTCCCTTGGTCTTTCTTAACCAAGAACCTTTCCCAATTTTCCATCAAAGCGAGTTACAGAGGATTAATTATCTTCTATATGTGGTTTCAGGGATGTGTGGTATGCTAATGAATCCAAATGTGATACGCCAGATTTGCAAATGCATTAAGCTTGGAAGTATTCTCCCTTAGAAGGGGAAGTGTTTGAAGCATTGATTTTGACATTTGGTAAAATGTGGACAAGAGGTGAGAAGGTGCTGGACTAGCTTGGAGGATTTTTTTTTTTTTTGTATCTTGCATTTTTATTTGGCTGGTCAGTCAAATGGTGCAGTGCTGTGTTCAGGGTAAAATGGGCTCATTCAGTCAACACTTGAGCTCTCACTGGGTGGCAGTCACTGTTGTACCTGCTGCCAGCTGCGTGGTTGACCTGTCAGAGTACATCTTGTCTCGTGGGGCTGGCGTGCTAATGGAGGATGGGGAGAGAAGACAGTAAATGATTTCAGGGCCATGGCTGGAGTGGGGGGTGCATTGGGGGAGTTGATGAGGAGGCTTCTCATGCCAGCAAGGACCTGACTGTAGGGATGGAGCTGTAGTTATTTCAGAGAACATTCTAGGAAAAAGTTAGAGGACAGGGTAAGGTCCCTGGCCAGGTGGCTCATTTAGTTAGTGTCATCCTGTCCACCAAAAGGTGTGGCTTTGGTCCTGGGTCGGTGTATATGCGAGGCAACTGATGGCTGTTTCTCGCACATCGATGTTTCTCTCTCTCCATGCCCCCCCTCCCCAAATCAATTTAAAAAACATCCTCAGGTGAGGGTTAAAAATAAATAAATAAAAGGGGGTGGTAAGGAGTGTGGCAGGGAACTTAAAGACCAGTTCAGAGAACAGTGTTCCTCATTCGGGGGAGGCTGGGGGGAAGGACAGAATGCAGAAGTATGGGCCCAAGTTATGTGGGGCCTATGGGTCGTGGTACCACTTAGATTTACTTTGGGAATTCACAGGAAGTTTTAAGCCAAGGAGTTGTGTCCTACATTCATGGTAGTTTCTTGTAGAATAGAAAATAGTGGGGAGAGGGCAGAAATGGAGAGAAACACCAGCTGGTTGTTCAGAAGACGGAGCTGCTGATTACTGTGCGGCGCCTCAGGAGATGCCCTCTGTGTGCACAGTGCATCCCAGGGGGCTGCAGCTCCGGGGAGTTCCGTGGGTCTTGGCAGGAGAGATCAGGTTCTAGGCAATGTGAACGCTGAACTGACAGGATTTGCTGATGCGCAGGGTGTGCTGTGGTATGAGATGAAAAGAAGACTCGGCAAAGATGCCACAAGGTTTTCTGCCTGAGTTGTAATAAGAACCAAGCTGTAACACCGTAGCCAGGTTCTGCAGGGTTCTAGAATATTGACTCAGCATAAATTGGGGGGGCCACAGAGCCATGTCCAGGCTGTAGGTGAAAAGCCTTAGTTTGTTTAGATCTAAGTCGTAGAATCAGCACAGGTAGGGCTATGCTATGTCCTTTCCCCCAAGTCCTTCCGCTCCCTTGGCTTTGCAGAAAGATCTGGGAGTGGGGACAGAGTGACACTGGAAATGTGGAAGGTGAGGTCAAGGAAGACTGATGACTCTAGGGGAGCGATTTTCAACCGGTGTGCCTGCAAGAATTTTTAAACCATGCAATACCTGACTTTAGTCAGGGGCACTGCCCTCTTTTCCCTCAGATTGTCAAATAAAGAAATGACAACAGCCAACACAACAATAGCCATCTGGTGTGAATGAATCAAAATAATGCCTTTTTTTTTTGTCAGATTGGTAAAAGATATATTTTGTAGTATGCTGCAGAATTTTTAGTAATTTGTTCATGTGTGCCATGAAATGGAAAAGGTTGAAAATCGCTGGTCTGGGGAGTGTTTGGTGTCATTCACTGGCCCCTGTTAGGGAAACCATTTCCATTCTTAGGTCTGGTTTGTTTGTGACCTTGAAGTTCCTTCCGTGAGAACTGCTGGGTGTCGATCAATGGTGCGTTCAGAGCTCTCCGGTGGTTTGTGCTCCGTAGCTGCTCAGCCACTTTGTTTCTAGAGTTCTGTCCCGCTTCTGGGCCCTGGCTTGCCTCCCTCCGCATTCGCAGGTTTGATGGTGAAAGTTACGAGGGTGATTAGTGCTTTGTCAACCACCTCCTGTCCTTCCCACCTGCACCCACTTGTTTCTAGTCCTCAGCCTCCTGTGGCTCCAATCCCAGCAGTAAGCCACGAAGTCACAGCTTTGAAGTGCTCGTTGTAGCAGGTAGACCCACAAAGATCTAATCCAAGCTCCCGGGACACAATGTCCGGTGTGACTTGCCCAAGGTCATCGCTCAGCGGTGCAGCTGGGATCAGAGGGGTCTGCTGAGGCTTCAGTGTGCTCTCCCCACCCTGCTGTACTCAATGGCAACCTGGCTTTGACTAATATTAAAATTTGGGACAGGGAACATTCATTTGTGGACACTGGGCTTGCCCCTTCCAGGGCCTAGTCTGTCCTTAGCTTGGGCACCCAGCTCTGTGCTCCTGCCAGGGTAATTGTCATGTGTGTTTGCAGCAAGGTCATTGCCAGACCACATTCTGCGGCCTTAGGCCCTCACTCCCTGCCTTGAGAGGTGCCTGGCTGAGGCCCGTTAACAAACGGTAGAAAGTAATGGGTTTTGGCTGTTCCCAGGCCTGTGATAGCATCAAAGAATGATAAACTCGAGCTGCAGGACTGCTTGGAGTTCAATAGGACAGCAAAGGTAAGATGTGGTCGCAGCGGGGATTTGACCTTGGTGTCATTTGTTCCTGCCTCTCCCCCGCTATGTGACTCCCTGGTGCTGGGCCTCTTTCCCCACGTGATTGTTCTGTCCTGTCTGTCAAGTACGGAGTAGGAGAGGTCCTCGATAAACAAACAGTCACTGTATGAGAAAAGGAACTCTGCTTTCCAACTGTGAATGCACATGCCGTAGAGATGCAGATAACGTCCGCCGGTCCTCCCAAGAAATGAGTAAATGCTTTTGCCAAAGGAAAAAAATTATCTGCTGACAAGGCATATAAAGATGTCCATCAACTTAATTCTTAATGTTAACAATAAGCTAAGGTTCATCAAAACCCTGGTTTGGCTGACTGTCCTCTATAATCTTCGGTGGGTTTTTATGCTTTGCTTAATCTTGCTCGATCAGTAACTCAGGTGTTCTCTTGGGCACTCATGTGATCTCATTCACGGTCCCATTGTTATCTCTTGTTCTCTCTGAGGCTGGTCCTACCTGTGCATTAACTTCTTGGTGTTTGTGGGAAGCACAAAATGTTCTTCCAACTCTCCTTTTCTTATTCCCTCTGGGAGCCCAGACCTGCCACCTTCTCTCCCCCATGTGCACCCCTGCCCCCATCTTTCCTAGGTGCTTCTGAGCCTTGACTCAACCCAGAACCCTTCATTCTGTGCTCACTCCATGATGTCATTTTGTTCTCCAGTTAAAGAAAGTACAGACAATAACCACCAAGTCGAACTCGATCAGACAGGGGAAAAACCAGCTTTTCCCTGTTGTCATGAATGGCAAAGAAGATGTTTTGTGGTGCACTGAGCTAGAAAGGTGAGCGAGGCTGCATGTGGAGAGGGGAACGCTGCAGACAGAGAAAGGGGAAGGAACGTGGTTAAGGCTGGCAGCACAAGTGGGCTTGCTTGCCTCCATTCTACACGGGCCCACTGACCTTCTGCGTTAGTAGGGCTGGGAGTAATGCCTTTTCAGAGTTAGTCCTTATTTCCTTGCAGAAATGGCAGAAGGGTAGTGGTGATGAGGAATCTGGAACATGAGGTCATGAGGCAGCACCGTCTGTCCGCTGGCTGCGCTGGCCTGGTGTCTGCCTGCCCTAACATGCTGGGACTCTAGGATGTAAGCAGAACCAGCTACAGAAAGCCCCACTGACATGCCATTGCTCTTCCTCAGAAGACTCCTGTCGAGTCACTCTCCTGTGGCTGCTTCCTGCTTAGCCGCGGGCCTTCCTGCGTGCCTTGTCTATTTGTTTGGCTAAGTTGGTATAGCTTATCGATTTTGACTCAGAGAACCAGCTCTTAAATTTCAGTTCTCTTTTTCTGGTTTCAATTTTTTTTTCATTCCTTTCGTTTTTCTTGTTAATTTTGTTTTTATTTTTGTTAAAAATGTAAGAAGGGATATGAGTATTCCTCTCTACATTTTTTGGCTATGTCTTAAAGGATTTGATAACAATATTTTCTTCATTCCTGGTATTTCAGCTCTACAGCTAGTTTTAATCTTTACTAAACAGTTATTTTCTTAGTATAAAAGTTCTGATGAGGAGAAACAGACTGGGTAACCTTGCCCATTTGTGCTGTGGATTATTCTGTACAGTGGCCCCTTGAACAACACAGGTTTGAACTGTGTGGGCCCACTCATACATGGATTTTTTTTCAATATATATATATTGGAAAATTCCCTGGAGATTTTCAACAATTGGGAAAGGCTCACAGATGAATCACGTAGTCTGGAAAGTAATATTGAAAAAAATTTAAGAAAAAGTTAGGTCTGCCATAAGTGAATAAAATTTATGTAGATGCTTGTGTTATTTTATCACTTACAACCACAGAGTAAACACAGAGCGACTGCTCATGGCATCAGTCAATCTTCTGGTCAACAGTGACCTACCAGTACTTATATTTGGGGGGACTCAAAGTTATACTCGGGTTTTTAACTGCATGGAGGTGGGGTGTCAGCACCCCTAACCTTGGTGCTGTTCACGGGTTAAACGTATTTTGAGACTGACACGCTGGGCCAGACCTGTGATGCATGGGTGGTGCAGACGGCTGTCATTGTGTAGACAAATTAAGACAGAGCTCTAAAGTGTTGCAACTTTGCCTGTCTCTTAACACCCACTTAGCATTGGCCCGTCGGCGTCATTTTTAGTGTTAGATGGTAAACCTGGGTAAGAATAAGGTCCAGTATATCTGTAACCTCTTACCAGGCCTGGTAAAATCCCACAAAGGAGGGTCTTGGTATGTTTGGTTGCTATCTGCCGTTAAGTCCAGCTTAGCTTTTGATTCAGCATCTGGGCTTGAAAAGAGAAAGAACGCAGGATGCTTCAGTGTCCTTATGTAAATTGCCTGAGCATCCAATCAATGACTGAAAATAAGCTTCATTTTTTGCAAGTGTCTGTGTTCCTTACAAGGAAATTACCTAACTTCTCGCATCTTGTGATTTGAAGACTGCTACACTGTCATCTTCTTGCTGGCTGTCTTGGCATTCACTCATTTGTTCATTCGTTCATTGGAGAAAGGTTCCCCGAGCACCAGCTCTGTGCCAGAAGCATGGTGGCAGTGCTGGAAGCACCTAACAGGTGCCCTCACGGAGGAGCCAGGCCCTCGTTGGTAACATCTGTGTTCTGAAGAACTGTGCATCTGACCTCTGGGGTCAAGAGAGGGCTCGTGTGCCAATGACAAGGAATGGGGCAAAACACCAACCCATGAATCTGAGTAAAGGGCACATAAGTATTCTCTGTACTATTTTATGTTTGTCACTTTTCTTTAAGTTTTAAGTTAATTCCAATAAAAATTAAGATGTTTTTCTTAAAATAAAGTGGGGGGGGATAATGCCTTCAAAAAAAAAAAAACAAGAAACAAGAGTCCCCATCTGGAGGCCTGGTGGGCCTGGACAAAGGGAGGACAGCAGTGCTGTGTCGGCCGAGGCGAGGACCCCCAGAGGCACTGAGCACGCTGGAGGTGGCACTTCTGACTCCCTGTCTTTTTACTCTGGTGCCCCCAGGATCTTCGGCTTTCCCGTGCACTACACGGACGTGTCCAACATGGGCCGTGGGGCCCGCCAGAAGCTGCTTGGGAGGTCCTGGAGTGTGCCTGTCATCCGACACCTCTTCGCCCCCCTGAAGGACTACTTTGCCTGTGAATAGTCCCCCTGGGGCTCTGGGGTGGAGGGGGCAGAGCCAGAACCCAGGCGGTGCATCCCGGGCTCTGCCCTCCCTCAGCTCAGCTGTGTGGGTCACACCATGTACCTCGCCAGAGCCACCTGACACCCTCCCCGCAGGGGGAGCCCCAAGGTGCCACCTTCTTGCGCACAATTCAACCTGGCTGCTTGGAGTGGCCAAACATGGTGCTTATTTTGTCTTCTCCTAAAACTTTGAAACTTGAAGTAGTTAGTAAAAATGGCTCCCCCCCCACACACTCCTGGGTTTACTGCTCAGAAACAATGGCTAATATACCAAAACCACACAGTGCCAACAGCTCTCCAATACTCAGGTTAGGGTTGAAAAGTCACCCGAGACAGTTACTGCAAGACTTTTCTTTCGAATGTCTGTGGCAACTTGTTTCCAGGAGTGAGCATTGTTAGACATGTAGCAAAGGGACATTTTAAGGGGCCTGGACACTTTCTAGGGCAGAAGAGGAAATGATGTCTCTGTTATGCTTGAATTTTACCCAGCACATTGCCCAAGCCTCAGTGTAAAGGGCTGGGATTTGCTGTTGGGGGCCCACTGAGAGTATTTCCCACACTAACGATGATTTCAGCAGGGATGACCTTACCACATTCAGGGCTATTTCTTCCCACAGACCTGAAGGCAGGGCCAGCCTTCGTGAAACCCCTCCCAGTGACTGCAATAGAAACCCCTGGGAGCTCAGGAAGGGGGTGATTGGGTCATAGGCTGACACATGCAGGCAGGTATGGCATCTTGCTATCTCTTCCATGTGTGGGGGTGAAATGGGGTGGGGGGGAGCTTAGTTAAGGACCCTCCCAAATGCACCCTCCAGACTTATGCAGACACAGCACCTCCACCTTAGAAGTATGACCCTGGTTCCTCAGCCTTTCTCTAAACTCAGAAGCAGTGACAGCCAGGGCAGAAGCACAGCCCCCTCATCTTAGAGATAGCAGGGGGAAAATTGCAATAAAAGCTCAACCCTCCCTCCAGAGATTTTAAAGTCTTATTCCATGATAAATCGTTTTTTAGGAATAACAGGAGGTAGGACAAAAGCTGCATTTCAGAAATGCCATTGTAATGGTTTTTAACACCTTTTAGTCATCTTACTGGTGCTATTTTGTAGAATAAGGAGTAACTTTGACAAGTCTTGTGAGAATTTTTTAATACACTTTTTAAAAAAAAACCTGACTTATATTTTTGTTTTACCATTTTTGTAAAGTTTTTTTTTTTGTAATCGTAGCCACGTAACAAGAATGGGGAAAAATTGTGCCTTGTTTCAACAGTTTTGCTATTTTTTTTAGGCTGAAAGATGCCTAGAGTTTACTTTATGTTGAATTAAAATCAGTATTTCTCTACAACAGTCTGGTGTCCCTTTTGTTCCTTTGCAGGTCAGATGGGTGGGGCCTGGTTCACAGTGTAAAGGTGGGTGGTTGGAGTAGGTCATTCGAGTCATTCAACAAGCACAGTGCAGGATGAGTGCCCTGGTGACGCCAGGCAGGCAAGGTCTAGGGCCCTGGTATCCCAGCTCCAGTGCCTTGGCATTCTCTGGGCGGCTTGTTCAAAGGTTTCTGAGCCCTGCTTCAAGTTTTCCGGTTAACTGAGTGGAGTGGAGACTCAGACTTCCACCCCTCTGGTCCAGGGGCCACAAAGGGCTAGTGAATGAGTTTCTTCTAAACCTTTGTTCCTGAAGTGAGTGACTGGAGTGTCTGAGGTGCTTTAAAAGCTTGACGTCTGGAACAGCCATCTCCAGCTTCTTGCAGCTCTTGGGAAGCTGATCAAGTCAACTCAGGGCTCGAGAATCGCGGGGCTGCTTCTCCCGGTTCCTTATGCCTTTGCGAGTCTCCAGCACCTTGTTCCGTGGTTCTCCAGTTGTCACGTTGCACTTAAGCCACATTCTGGAAAAGGACTCGGCGCCAGGGAAAGGACTGATTGGTAGTGGCCCCATGATGGTAACAGAGCTGCCCTTGGTCTCAGTGCTTTGTGGGGAGCCTGTACCTGTTGCTCTTGTAAGCTTAACCCTGCATCTCCCTACATAGTCTGAAGGTCCACCTGAGTTCACTTAGCCAGGAGTCCCAAGCCCAGTATGCCGTAATCCTCGTGTCTTGCTGCCTCTATCCTGGTCAGGGGAAAGGAGCCTGTGAAGGCTAAGTACCCTCCGGAGGCTGATGTTGGTCAGCTGGTGCGTGCAGACAGGAGAAAGATGTATGAAGGGGGTGCACATGTAGTGTATCAATTGAGCGTTAGTTGGACTCGGCACCTCTGAGCCTGTTTTCTTCATATGCAAGATAAGCTGTAATCCTAGTTAGCTGTGTGCCACAAAGTCTAGTTGGAGCGGAGAACGAGAAACCAGCTGTTTTTTTAGGTGCTGCTGGGCTAGAACAGCCCAGGTGTGAGTTGCTATGGTGAGACAATTGGCAATTAGCAAGCTGGGCTGCCGCTCCTCTCTCAGGTGCTGAGACCCCAAGGGGCCTTGGCTTCCCCATTAAGCCATCTTGTGTACAGTGCTGCACCAAATGCCAGGACAGGATGAAGCAAAATAAACAGCCCCGGCCTCAAAAACCCAAGAGAGGAGATGGACAAGCCTTCCAGGTGAGGGGCCCTTGGTGTCATGGTCTGCTTGTGGGACAGACTGGAGGAGACCTGTTCTGTGAGGGCAGTTCTTAAGGCAGTTTTTAGTTTTATTTTTTAAGATTTTATTTATTTTTAGAGAGAGGAGAAGGGAGAGAGAAAGAGAGGGAGAGATACATCAATGTGTGATTGTCTCTTGCGTGCCCCCTCCTGGGGACCTGGCCTGCGACCCAGGCACTGTGCCCCAACTGGGAATCGAACCGGCCTCCCTCTGGTTTGCAGGCCAGCACTCGATCCAGAGCCACACCAGCCAGGGCAAGGGCAGTCTTTGTGTGGTTTCTCAGGATGACCAGGCTGGGATCCGGGTGACCCCAGGCTCGGCGGCCAAGGGGAGAATGTGAGGAGCGCCCCACGCTGAAGTGTGGGTTGGGTTCTGCATCACACGTGGGCCTTTGCTGAAGTGATCTTCCAGTTGCCTGAGGCTGTGTCCAGGGTTTGGCTTGTTGCTGGGGTCACTTTGGGCACGTGACTATTGGAGTATATTTTTCTTTTTTTAAATCTCTAAAAGGTGGAGGCCATAAATCCTATCTGCTTCCTCAGGCTGCTGTGAGGGTTCAAGGGCATGATCTGGGTAACGTGTTTTGCTTGGTGCCTGGCATGCAGCAAGTCCTCACATGCAGTGGATGGTATTGTGATAAGGCAAGCCATTACTGCAGTATGAATGCCTGGGTGCCAGAGGTGATGGTAACATCCAACATTTATTTTAATGTATTAATAGTAAAGCCTTAAAAAGGAAGGAGAGGGTAGTATTCCCCCAAGTGTTGCATAGGAGCTGGGCTATAGCAGTAGCAGCATCTGGTGTAGTGTCCATCACCACGGCCTGCCCCCCCTCCCCCAGGGGTCCTTGCTCCTTTTTAGGGAGAGTGTATGGGCGTGGACAGGATCTTGCCTGGGGGTGCAGGGACTGGCCTCTGGACAGTTCCACAGCTCTTTGGCTGGGGGGTGGGGTCAGCACCAAACAGACAGGGTCTTCCAGTGGACCTAAGTTCCTACCATTTTCCTGCCAACTGCTACTTCCTGAGTGATCTTCTGTTCCAGGCCTGGGTTGGACCTTGATTCCTCTGTGCAGTCAGGCTGGGTGCCCATTCTGGCCTCACCCCCTGCTGACTTTTGACCTTTGCTGTCCTTCATAGACTCTGTTCCTCAGTTTACCCAACTGTAAAACAGGGATAATTATATCAACTTCTTAAGGCTGATGAATGAATCCAATGATTCAGCATAAGTGAAGTGCATGGAAGAATGTTTGCAGGTAGTAAGTGCTGAGCAAACACACTGCTTTATTGTGACCATTGGAGAACCCTCCTAGCAGCCCTGGACTGATGCTGTGACCAGCGTGATTATAGGCAGGAGCGCTGAGACTGAGAGGTCCCATAACAAGCCCAAGGCCAGGCAGCTAGTGGTGAAGCAGTTTGAAGTGGAATCTGTTGTGTTGAAGCCAGGGTCTATTACTGTTTCTCCTCGGTCTTACCTGTATCTATTTATTTCATTTTTAATATCTGTATGTGTATTTTTGTCTTTTGTTTTGCTGGAGTTCAAAATTGCCGGCTACCCTTTGCAGCCTGGGGTGCAGTTTACCTGTTTCCCCAGCTTCCTTCCCTTCTTCCAGTCCACCTTCCCTCCTCTCCGTCCATTCTACATTTTTTCTTCCCTCCTTCTTTCTGTTTAACTTTATGGATTTCTTAAATTTATTTTATTTTACTTTATTCTTATTTTTCATTTTTATTGAATTTATTGGAGTGACATTAGTTAATAAAATTACATAGGTTTCAGGTGTACAATTCTACATCATCTGTATATTGTGCTGTGTGTTCATCATCCAAAGTCACATCTCTTTGTCACCATTTATCCTCCCCTTTACCCTCTTCTACCTTCCACCTCCCCCCTTTCCCTCCAGTAATCACCATAGTGTTGTCTGTGTCTGAGGTTTTTCTGTTCTGTTTTCTTTCGCTGAATCCCTTCATCTTTTCTTTTTAATCCTTACCCAAAGACATCTTTTCATTGCTTTTAGAGAGGAATGGGGGAGAGGGGGAGAGAGAGAGAGAAAGAAAATTGACTGGTTGCCTCCTGTATTTGCCCCAACTGGGGATCAAACCCTCAACCTAGGTATGTGCCTTGACCAGGAATCAACCCACATCCTTTCATTGTACAGGACAATGCTCCAACCAATTGAGTCACACTGGCAGGGCAATCCCTTCACCTTTTTCACCCAGCCCCCCAACCCCCCTCCGTCTAATAGCTGTCAGCCTGTTTTCCGTATCTCTGAGTCTGCTTCTATTTTGTTTAGTTTTGTTCATTAGATTCCACATGTAGGTGAACTCATACGGTATTAGTCTTTCTCTGACCACTCATTTTGCTTAGCGTATTACTCTTCCTGGTCCATTCATGCTGTTGCAAAAAGTAATATTTCCTTTTTTTAAGCTGAGTGATGTTCCATTGTGTAAATGTACCACATCTTTTAATCCACTTCTCTACTGATGGGCACTTGGGCTGCTTTCTAATCTTGGCTGTTGTAAATAACACTACAATGAACATAGGGGTACATATATTCTTTTGAATTAGTGTTTCAGGTGTCTTTGGATATATTCCCAGAATTGGAATCACTGGGTCATAAGGCAGTTGTGTTTTTAATTTTTTGAGGTATCTCCACACTGGTTTCCACAGTGGCTGCACCAATTTGCATTCCCCCCAACAGTGCCCAAAGGTCTCCTTTTCTCCACATCCTCACCAACGCTTGTTGTTTGTTGATTTATTGATGATGGCCATTCTGACAAGTGTGAGGTGAGATCTCATTGTGGTTTTAATTTGCATTTCTCTGATGATTAGTGACATTGAGCATCTTTTCATGCCTACTGGCTATCTGTATGTCTTCTTAGAAGTGTCTGTTTAGGTTCTTTGCCTATTTTTTAATTGGATTGTTTATTTTTTCGGTGTTTAGTTGTATGAGTTATTAAAAAATTGGATATTACTTGCTTATCAGATGTATCATTGGCAAATGTACATTCAGTAGATTGTCTTTTCATTTTGTTGATGGTTTCTCCTGCTGTGCAAAACCTTTTTAGTTTGATGTAGTCCCATTTGAGAGGATGACAAAACAAATGTGGCAAAATGTTAACACTGGAATTAAGGTGATGGGTATTTTTTTCTGAACCATTTGCAATTACATTGCAGACATGATGTTTCTTTACCCTTAAGTCCGTCATTGTGTATTTCCCGAAGACCAGAACACTGTTTTACATAACTGTAGTGCATTTATCACAATCAGGTAATGCATTCATTCACCTCTTTATCTAGTCTACCTGCCTTATTTACATTTTTCCAGTTGCTCCAGTAATGCCTTGATAGAGGAAGAGAAATAAAATAATAAATGTAATAAATAAATAAACATTTTGACCAGTATCTATTCCAGAATCACACATTGTACTTGGTTATTTTTTATTTTTAAAACTTTTGATTAATCGTACCCTGGCTGGTGTGGCTCAGTGGATTGAGTGCTGGCCTGCAAACTAAAGGGTCGCCGGTTTGATTCCCAGTTGGGACACAAGCCTCGGTTGTGGGCCAGGTCCCCAGTAGGGGGCACGCAAGAGACAACCACACAATGATGTTTCTCTCCCTCTCTTTCTTTCTCCCTTCCCCTCTTTCTAAAAATAAATAAATAAAATCTTAAAAAAAACCTTTTGATTAATGTAGCGGATACCATCCGGCAGTATCCATCCCTGCTGCGGATGCTCGTCAAAACACGAGAAAGACATACACAGACAAGTTTCTGTGGGGGAATAGAAACAGCGTGGCCACTTTCTCTAGTGGAAAGCGCCCCATTCCTCTACCAAAGTAGGTTTTTATTAAGAAAGTAGACTCTGTGGATTCACAGTCTGGCAGAAAGGATCAAAGGAAACAGGTGACTTACAAAGATGCTAACAGAACTCCTGCTGTGATTCTGGACAGAGATTGGAGTTGTATCATATGAAAGGACTACATGGCTCAAAGGACTAGTTTTGGTTTCCTGTCTGTGCCTTCAAATTCCAAGTAAATAACATCCTCCAGCAAACAGATCTCACAGGAATTTGCATATTCTTTGTCCCAGGCCTGATTATCCTGGGGGTCCGCCGTCTCCAGTCTGGGCTGTACCCTTTAGCTATTTACTGTTTCAGTAGGCTTCAGCCTGGCAGTCAGGAGACAAAGGTATTCAGGAGACTTGGATTTCTCACATCTAAGAACAAAGACTCGGGCTTTGACATAGGGGTTGATGTCATCACCCCTTTATTTCCACAGCCCCTTGAGTCTCTTCCCAGAGGCCTTTTCGTGATCAATGCCTGTCTTAGGTTCAATCTCTATCCCAGAGAATTGTTACCTGTCATTGGCTAACTGATCAAGCATTAAAGGCCAGGCACAGAACAGGTAGCATTCATGCCAAGGGAATAAGTTTTGTCTCCTTAGTGGCTCCTGGTCCGGAGGTGTCTCACTCAGCCTAAGTCACAGCGGGTTACAGCTTCCTGAGACCAGGCAGGGCGGTCCCTAGCAGATTAATTGTGAAGTATACCAACAACAGTGCATTTGTAAATCCTGGTGCTTAAGGCCTTAAAGTTTACCAGTGCTCTCCAGCCTTTGGCTCATCCTGAGCTCTCTGCATTGCACAAACAAAACAGTAGTTGGCATTACTAGAGTTGGTAACTGCTTACGCTGAGTCTGAACCTGCTGTTCTCTGACTGGAACAGCCTTCTCCCCCTTGCCTGCCTAGTCCTCTGGTTCTCACCTCTTTCAGGAAGTTTTCTTGGTTCCCATTCTGATACAGGAGTAGGAGCCATTCCCTGATCTGAGCCTTCCTTCCCTGTGGGTAGATGGGAGACTCGATTTCAGCACACCCAGCTCTCTGTGTTATAGTTTCTTACTTTTGTCGTAGTCTCCTTCATGAGCTTGAGGTCCTCAAGGCAGCCAAGACGTTCCAACAGTTCTGAGTTCAAGAAACTTGTCATAGCCCTGGCCACGTGGTTCAGTTGGTTAGAGCACTTCCCGTACACCAAAAAAAAAAGGTTATCGGTTCAATTCCCAGTCAGAGTACATGCCTGGGTTGTGGGTTCGATCCCCGGACTGGGGGCTATCGATGTTTTTCTCTCCCCCTCTCTCTCAAATCAGTAAGCATATCCTTAGGTGAGGGTTTAAAAAAAAAAAAGGAAATTGTCATACATTTGAAAAACTCAGGCCTTGAAGTCATGGTATTTTGCTTTTGGAGAGGAGACTCACAATTTCTGTGATAATGAGATGATTTTACATTTTAAAACAGTTGCTTAAAGATGCATATTTTTTCATCTCACCCTCTCACCTTTTGCAGACAGCTTAGTCTGATCCTGATAACGTTGACTGCCTCCTTTCCCAGGGACCAGAATGTACTCTGAGCAGGCCATTGCCCCTCTCTCACCTGTCTGGGAGCTGTCCCTTGGGAGGGAGATGACTTTTATTTTGGAGGCCCTTGCTCAGAAACCTGCTGTGATGTTCTGTGTGTCCAGAACCAGGCCCAAACTCCTAGTCTGGTGCTTGATGCTTTTCTTGACTTGGGTTTCTCCACTGATCTCATCGGCCACACTAGCATTCTGCCCCCCAGCCAAAATGGCCTTTAGGTAATGCTGGCAATAATTGACATTGAGCATTGACATAAATATAAAGGGACTCAGAAATCACTAACACTTTATAAGAACATACTAGTGTGCTAGGAGTGGTCAAGAACTTTACATGTCTTAGCCCTGGCTAGGTAGTACAGTTGGTTAGAGTGTCTTCCCTGTACACCATGGTTGTGGTTTCCATCCCTGGTCAGGGCACGTATGAATGCATAAATAAGTGGAACAACAAATCAATGTTTCTCTTTTTCTCTCTTCCCTTCCTGTCTCTAAAATCAATATCTAAAACTCAAGAAAAGAACTTTAAACATCTCATTTAATTCTAACTCCTAACAGTGTCAGGATTTGAACCCAGATCTCCTGCCTTTGCTACTTACAACATTCACTTAGCCTGTTGGAAACAATATCCTCATGTATAAAGTGAGGGTAACACATTTTGATATGAAGCATGAATAATGGAGTAAAGCTATTTCTAAGTGATTTTGAAAATCTTAATTATCCATGCTTCGTATCAATTCACTGTAATGCTAATATTACTACTATTGGGCACAAGGCTGTTTCTGTATCCTCCTGTTTGCCCTTTCCCATCCTAATCCTTTTGTCAGGTTAGCATCTCATCTTTTAGGGTAAGTATCAGGTCTTCCTACACTATTCAGGTGAGGTCAGGTCTCATTGTGATGTACTCTTGGAGCACTGCATGCCAGAGACAACCAGCAGTACTTGTGGTTAAAATACTGAAATGCCTCCAGACTGATGGGTAAATAGCTCCTGCCCCAGCTCCTCACCCCACAATCTTCCCTGATCATCTCCCCAGGCTCCAACAACTAACTGGGGGACGCCTGCCCCAGAAGGGGTTTCCAGGACCCTACTCCATGCATTGAGGTGCCATCATCCTTGCTGAATACCGCTCCTGCCTAGCAGTATGCCTAGTTTGGAATCAAACAATGATTTGTATCATTATGATTTGTGCCTACCCTGCGGGACTGGAAACTTTAAGAACTCAGATGCTCTCTGCTTTTTGCTCACCATCAAATTCCTAGGACCTGATTGACCAGGGGATATAAATACTTGTTGAACATGTGAATAGATGATATCTAGATAAGGAAACTAGCTTGGAATCTGGACCAGCCTCTGATGTTGAGCCAATTAACCTCACTGAGCCTGTTTCCTCTTCTGTAAAGTGGGGGATAATTCAGCGAATCTCTGAGAATCCATGGATTGGGCACTGGGACACAGGTGGAACAGGACTGAGAAGATTTTTTTCTTCAGTGATACTTAACAAAAAGGTAGACAAAAAAGGATAAACAAGATGATTTCATACTAACAAGAAATAAACGGATGATGAGATTATAGGGTTACAGAATGGGTCTTTGAAGTGACATTTTTAAGTCTTCCCTCTAAGCCCCTATCAAGTATCTCTATTTAATAACCGATATTTGGAGATATTCATTGCAAAACCATTTTTTTGGTTACCGGGGAAGAATTTGTAAACTGGATCCCACCTGCTAAGCAGTCACACCCGGCCCGGGGCAGAATCTCATTGGCTGTGGCAGACCACGTGGCGCAGCAAACCCCGCCTCTCCCGCCCAGCATTCGGTACTCTGCCCCTTGGGCGTCCCAGCAGTCGATCAAGGGCAGGGCTCCGCCCTCAGAGCGCGCCGAGTCACTATAAAAGGAGCCAGCGGGGGATGACGAGAATTTACGTCGTCGCGTAACGGGAGGGGGTGCGTGTGAGGTCATTGCGCGGGCGGGCGGGGTCGGACGGTTTGAACGAGACGAAGACGGAACCGGAGCCGGGCACGGGCAGTGGACGGGGTTCCGCTGAGAGCCGGTGAGCCGGGTAGCGGGCACGGGGAGGCGGCCAGGGGTCCACCGGGAAGGCCTTGGCTGGGGAGATGCCGGCCGGCCTGCGTGCGGTGCGCGGGTCGCTCCTCACGGCGGTCCTGTTCGGGTCGGTGGGGGGAAGGGCGGGGCCTGGACCCGGCGCGCGCGGGCTGGGCTTGGGGGTAGCGCTGTCCTTTCTGCTGGGGGGCGGGGGCCGGGCTTCGGGCCGGAAGCGGGGCTGCCTGCAGCGCGTGGGGGCTTCTGGGTCGTGGCCGAGTTGTGGAACCCAGACCGAGGTAGCGGGAGGTTGCGGCGTGGTCGGCTCGGTTAGTGGGTATGTGCGGTTGAAGTGGGCCCTGCCGGTAGCTCTGAGGCCACCAGTGCAGGAGACGGTGTTGCTTGATGGTGAAGAGTTAGGGGTTTTATTCAAACCTGGGTTCCATTCTCCTGCTATGCGACCTTGGGCAGGTGCTTTAAACTCTCTGGGCTTCAGTCTCCGCATCTGTGAAATAGGAACATTGATAATACGGTGTACAGAAAGCTCCAACACAGTGAGCGACAGAAACCAAGCCAGCTCAGGAGACTCCTTTCTTCCTTGGGTATTTGTTGAGCGCCTACTGAGTGCTAGGTATTGTGCTAAACACTGGGATACATCCTCAGCAGCAAGAGGGCAAAGGCCTGCTCCCCAGGAGTCTGTTATATTGGGGTGGGGAGGCAGGTAGGAAATGAGGAAATGCATACAAGGTAATTTCATATTATTAGGAAGACTATACGAACAGCTTTTCCAATCCCTGCTTCACAGCTGCCCTGGGGTGCTACAGGGCACAGCTTGGCTTCTGCTCTGTTTGGGGGATCGGGGTCCTGAGGCCCACTGAAGGAAGGTACAGCAGGACTGGCATCCACTTTTAATGGAATGTCTCTACGAGTAGAATAATAATTATTTGTTAATTGGGTACTTGGTATGTATCAGCCATTGTATTAAGTTCTCGGTGGGGTGTTCTGTCATTTAATATATTGCTCTGTCTCTAAGAGACAGACTCTGCATTTTATAAATGGGAGGGCTTAGATTTTTACAGAAGTGATTTACTTCATGATGTCCAGCAAGTGGCAGAAGCCCCATCTGTGACTCCTGATTCCAGGCTCTCTCATTTAATTCTCATTACCATATTGTGCAGAAGATACTGTTCACCTTTTACAGGTGAGCCATTTGTGATCCAGAAAGGTGAGGCGTTCATCCAGGGTCACATCGCTTTTTTTCTGGTGGCATCTCCCTCCCCCTCTTTCTGTAGTGCTCAGTATGGCGTCTGGAACATAATAGGGTGCTTAGTAGCTAGCATTGAATCAACAGGAGTTTGGGAGTCTTCTAGGAGAACTGCTAAATGAGGAGAGCTAGCTGGGGAGGCCAGAGGACGCTTTTTCAAGGCAGTTGGAAACCTGGTTCAAGGAGTCATTTAAGGGTGAAGTTTGTGGGGTGATCATGGGGTCTTCCATTGAGGCCAAGCAATGGAGGAAGGGTGAGCTTCCTCCAAAACAGCCTGGACTCTGTTTCCATTGCCTGGAAGGGCCAGTTAATTAGTTCAGCCAGTGGATGTTCATTGCACATCCACAGGGTGCCTAACCACATGCATTCAGTAGGTGGAGAGCTTGGGGAGCACATGGGACCAGGTGTTAATGTACTGGTAGTGAAGGAGGTTTGAATTACATGATGAAAGGCCACAACGTTTCCAGAACTGGGGTGTGGTTTGGAGACACACGTGGCCTAACCAGCTGCTTAGAGTTTTTGGTAGCATGACGTATACAATACCTGATGTATGTGTGAATGTTGCCATATAGATCACAAATGCTCAGCCTGGGACCATGTTTTTTGTTGGCACCTGATAATAGCATTTTGCATACAGTATGCTTGTCATTCATTCGTTTATTCTGGGATTTTAAACAGGGAGATGCTTGATCTGATTTGTGATTCAGAAAATTATCTCTGGCTGCCTTTTAAAAACAGATTGAGACAGTGAGACTAATTTGAACGTAGTGGCAGTGGATCCAGATGAGAGATGGTGGTGGCAGCTCTGTTTCTGGCCCTGGAGGTAGGAGGATGAGCGAGACCAGGTCCCTCCCTGCCCTGGATGTAACTCCTGTTCTGTGTCAGATAGCATGCCAAGTGTTTTATGTACCTTATCTCATCGAAACCTTGCCTTCTCCTGTTCAGGTAAGTGGCATTAACTCATAACTGAAGTGCATTGAAGTTAAGTAACTTGTCCATAGTCATACAACTAGTGAATGACATCCTCAAGTTCAAATCCAGTGCTTGAAATCCTCAGCTCTTTTCATAGAGCAAGTTGCCTTCTGGCCAAATCTGGCCCTAGAGTCATTCAGAAATGAAGAGGTAATGACAGTCTCCTGTGATAATTCCTACAGTAGAGGCTGGAATGAAGTGCAGTGGTAATGTGGGGATGAATTTCCCAGTGGAGTCAGGAGCTAAAATGTGCAGGCTTCATGTATAACACAGTTTTATAATTCAAGGTTTTCAAAGTGTTGCAGGTGTACTTTCTGAAAAAAGTTTATACAGATACATTTTTCCTGTAACACCGTCCTGCCATCCTGAAAGCAGGTAGCATTTACTGAGCTCCCATGTATGCAAGGCACTCTGCCGAGTGCGGGGTGGGGTGTGAGGACACAGAATGAAGTGCCACAGGACAGCATGGGGTCTTATGATGGTTCCACATTTGCCGAGTCCCTCCCCACAATTGGTAATATTGGTGTCTTACGAAATGAGGAAAATTATAGGTGGTTGCTATGAAATCCAGTGTTTCATAGTTGTGTGTCCTCATGGGGATGCCCCCGGGTTTCATTTCGATCTGACTCAGCCTGTTCTTATCTCATGTTGCTCGAGTCTTCCCCTGCCATAGCCTGTTTTCTACCAGCAGTCAGGGTGATCTTTTTCAAACCTAAATGAGAGTTTGATTCTACCTCACAGCACTTAACGGAGGCTAAGATCCAAACTCCATATCATGGCATGCCGAGTCCTAACATGATCTGGCTTCGCTGCTTTTCCTACTTCTATTCCTGCTCTCCGTTCCTCTTGCCCACTGGGCTGCAGCCACCCTTATTCCAGATCGTCTGATCCTTAAGCTCAAATGTCACTCAGAGAGGCTTTCCGTGGTGACACTCCCTTCACCCCCATTGCCTTAGGTCGATATGAAATGACACTGTGTATTTGGTCAGTGTTAGATGTCTACTACTAGAACGTGGCCTCTGCAGACAAGTCATTTGTCTTTCCTGCCTGTCTAGTTTCCGGTCCCAAAAGCATTGCTTGGTAAACATTTGCAGATTGAATGAGGGTGATGATAGCATCCACATTTAATAGCATTTTAAGTTAATGTGTTTCTTCTCTGTGTGTGTGTTTTGAATTTCAAAGCCTGACAGAAGGGTGAGGGGCAGCATTTTCTAGGCTGGGGAAAGAAGGTGGACAATGGGGCTGGGCAGGCTTGGCTGCCAGTTTGTAGGGTCTCTGTTGAAACTCTCCTCATCTATAAAATGAGGAGAACGAAGTGAATCTTGCAGAGTTGTCAGGGTTAAATGACCAGTGTTTGTGATGCTCTTGGCGCTTAGTAGGCTCTCAGATGCCCTCCTGTCTCCAGGTGGCTCCACAGAGAATTAGTAACAAGGATTCTTCACGGTGAGGTTATTTGCCACCACCTTGTAGTACTTAGGTTATTGATAAGGTTACTCTGGATTATAAAAGTGGATATGGTCCTTAAAGAAAGTTTGGAAAATAGTGAAACTCCAAAGAGGAATGAATAAAAAGCCCACTATCTGAAGAATACTGCTGTAAACATTTCAATGTTAGTGGGGAAACTTGAACTGATGTATTCTAAACACAGCACCCTTGTTTGTGCATCGGCCTCCCTTCATAAAGCATTCAGCCTTCCCTTTACTTGGAGTTCCTTGTGCCTTTACATTTTTACTGGTTACATGGAAATGGGGCCCCCATTTTAGGCAGGCTGCTGCTGGGCAGTTCATGTCGGGTCACGTTTATTCCAGTCTGGTGACTGGAATGGTGGTGTCTCTGATTTGGCCTCTTTGGGAAGAAGGTGAGGCTTAAAAACGGAGCGTTCCCACAGGCCTGCTGTGGGCGACTGTCTAGGAAGGAAGGGATGGTTCTTCCTCGCATACTTAACAGTAACGCACACCCTTCTCTTTTCCTCACGTGCCACAGAAGATGGCGGTGAACGTGTACTCCACGTCAGTCACCAGCGACAACCTCAGCCGACATGACATGCTGGCCTGGATCAATGAGTCGCTGCAGCTGAATCTGACCAAGATCGAACAGTTGTGCTCAGGTGAGAGAGGTTCGCGAGAATTTTCTCCAGGGAGGCCTACGAGTCCTTCAGGAGTGTGCAGGTCTGTATCTGACTGCAAAAGATGCAGGTTCAGGTTTTAAGGTAGGGCTGCCCTACCTCTTCTTCTCAGCCCTGCCCCGGTTTCACTCCCGAAAGGAAGGGCTGGACAAGAGCACGACCCTGGCCTGGGAGCCCGTGGCCTCCGCCGTGGAGGCCGAGCGTGAGGCCTGCAGCCTCGCTCCGCCGTCTCCATTCCCGCTCTTCTGCGTTTGGATTTGAAGTGTTTATTTGAGGACAGTCATTATGATTGCTTTAGTTCTGTATTAGTTTATCAGTGGCATTTCTTATCCTGAGACCAAAGTCAGGCAAGTGCCATTTCAGCCACGATTTTATTGAGCAGCTGTTTAATAAAATTTGGCAGAGACGTGTAATGATTTTTTAAAAAGTGCACAACGCTGATGTTTCTTTCCTTCTCTTTCTCCCTCCTTCCCCCCTCTCTAAAAATAAATAAAATCTTTAAAACAAAGAACACAAACATGTTCTGTTTTTATATATGCTAATAGTATAACATTTAGAAAACTAGAAAGAAGAAAAAATGGCAATAGTTCCATTCAGAGAAGGCCACTGTTTGGTTGTTTTCTTTTACTTTTTTGTGCAGTTTTTCAACTTAACCTCATGTTGTGGATATTTTTTAGTGTCATTCACCATCTCGGGATTATTCAGTACTTAACCTGAAATGGCCACATACTGTTGCTTTCTATGGGTATGCTGGAGTTGTTTGCTGTCTTCCCAATTTTTGGACAGTTAGGGTTCTAATTTTTGCACTGTGACTGTGGCTAGGCTATTTTTCACGTTAACCTTAATCTCTGTTTATTTCCTCAGTGAATCCTAGAAATGGAATTACTGGTTCAGAGGGTATGAATTTTAGGTCCTTGGTCATTGTTTTTCATAAAGGTATTAGCAGTTTCTACTTGCTTTAAAGGCTTCCTTTCTCACCTTTTGGGAGTTTGACAGTCTACCCCCGACTGTCCTGACATAAGGAACGTGTTGGGTTATCAAAACTGGATTTACCACGGAAGTCAGGAATATGCCAGAGAAGATGAGACATGTATTCTGCTGTTTACGTTTTTATATTGTTTGTGGGATAGATGATCATTAGAATCCTCAGATTCTTCCAGTAATGACAGTAATCGTGTTATATAAAAGCTTTTCAAATATCTCATCATTTAATTCTCATAATACCTCCAGAAGGTAGGGATATTTTACAGATGGGGTTACAAAACCCCATTTTATAGATGGGGAAGAGGGCTTAGATAAATTGAATAGCAAGTCCAGGATTATACAGCAAAGAACAGAATTTGAGACTTGACCCTTCATTTAAATCAACAGCCCATGTTCTTCAATTCCTGTACCTTACTCGTTCTCTAGACTTTTCCTTTACCAATTGGTGCTGTTTGGATCAATTTAAAATTATTGTTCTCTGGAACGTGTTATGCTAAGTGAAATAAGCCAGATGGTGAAAGACAAGTACCACATGACCTCACCTGTAGGTGGAACCTAATCAACAGAACAAACGAGTGAGCAAAGTAGAACCCGAAGCGTGTGAATGAAGAACAAGCTGACAGTGACCAGAGGGGAGGGAGGGAGGGGATCAGGAGGGAAAGAAAGGGAAGGGTCAAGTCAAGGGACCTGTATGAAGGACCCGTGGACAAGGACGGGGTGGGGGAGGGGATTGAATGCGGAAGGTGGGAGAAGGGGAGGGCAGCAGAGAGTAATGGGGGGAAATGGGGACAACTGTGACTGAACAACAATAAAAAGTAAGTAAGAAAAATACAATTATTGCTCTCATGATTTTTTAAAAATTTACTGATTTTTAGGGAGACAGGAAGTGGATTGGGGAAGAGCAAGAGAAACACTGATTGGTTGTTGTTCTACTTGTTTTGTGCACTTACTGGTTGATCACGACCTGCGCCCTGACCGGGGTTGGAACCCACAGCCCAGGTGCATAGGGATGCTGCTCCGGCCAGCGGGGTTACCCGGCCTGGGCTGAGTGGTTTTTAAAACGAATGCAGCTTCCTTATTTTATAGCCGTATCCTAGTCTTGGTCTTAGTTTCGTTTGCTCATCTTGTTATTTCCCCTGTGAAGCTTGATCTGAGTTCTACAGAGAGTCAGAGAGAGGCTTCTTGTGAAGTTGTTCAGTGAAAACTGGTGCCCAAGAGTCACGCTGATGAAGCATGAGTTTGTTAATCGGAGTCGGTCAGGGTTGTCAGCCCTAAATGTGGGCTGCTTTTCCCCCATTTTGTATTATTTTCCTGAGTTTCATTACCACATCCCTATTTGTCTGCATTTCTGAAGCACTTGTTTGACCCGTGATTTATGACTAATGTGGGGATGAGGTCATCCTAGTTCTCATTGGAGCTGGCTTTTTCGGTAGCAGTTTCTCCCTAAAATTTACCTCTTTCAATAAGTATACTTCAAAGTATATTTCGCTTAGTGAATGGGAAAACGAGACCCTTTTTCCTGTGTAGACGAGTCGTACTTGCGCCGACTGGGCTCCAGGCTTGTCTCAGACAGGACGCGGTCATGCTGGGACGAGGGTTCGGTCGCCCTGAGCCGCGTGACTTTGGAGCCTTTCATGTGCTACCTCGTCTTTTGTGACCTGGGCAGTCGGAGCTGGCCCGCCTGTGAAAACAGCTGTCAGCTGTGGGTTCTGTACCAGACCCTGGAGGCCAGTACAGACCTCGCGAGGGAGGGCACATCCCGGCTTTACGGGCGGGGAGACTACCTGTGGGGCGCGGCTCGTGCGTTTCAGAGCCTAGTTTCCAACCCAGGTTTTTCTGGCCACACAGCCCACGTTCTTTCTCTTGGATACATGTTGTATCTTTTTAAAGGAAGCATTTGGCCCTGGCCAAGTAGCTCCGTTGGCTAGAGCGTCATCCTGATAACGTCAAGGTTGTGGGTTCAGTCCCTGCTCAGGGCCCATACAACAAACAGCCATACTCATCCAATGAATGGATCAGTAAGTGGAACAACAAAGTGATGTTTCTCTCCCTCTCTCCCTTCCTCTCTCTCTGAAATCAGTAAATGATAAAAATGTTTTAAAAGGTGTATAAAAATGAAGGAACCATTTGCAGGAGTTAAGTGTTGATTACATGTAATTAATTACCACAGTACTGCCTCATTAAGAATCTGTAAAGAATTTCAACTTTGCCTACTGGCTACTACTGCTCTTGCCCTAAATAAAATGCTTTTCTCCAGTAGGAAGTGGTAAGTGCAGGATTTAACTGTGATTTGTAAACAAACTTTTATTCATTCATAACTAGTTCTCTGGAGAGCCCTGCAGGGCTTCTGTTACACTGTGTAGATGGTCGCATTGTCCTTCACATTAACGTTTAGAAAACCTGGGCTCAGCTTCCAGAGTGAGACCAAACAGGATGAGCTGCAGACACCGTCCTTGGAGCAGGCCTTCTGCCAGGGGATCGGAGTCACGGAGAAGGCGAGGCTCCTCGGACCCTCCTGTCTGCGGAGGCCAAAGCAGAGTCCCTCGGTCTTTAACCCTGGCGCCTGCTGCCGCCTCTTCTGAGCTCTGATGAGAAGAGGCCCAAGCAGATTAACATCCTCTAGCAAACACATGCTTTAAAAGGTAGGAATAGGTTTTTCTCTTGAGAGGGCATAGTTCTGAGATCCCACACTAGCAGTGTGCTGCCTGTGGATTGGCTGCATTGTGTCAGTGTTGTGGGCACCTCACCCCCCAGAAGTGAAGTGAGCCTTTGCTGGGCTCTCGTGGTGAGACAAGGGAGGATAACTTTCAGTGACAGAGTTGGCAGGTGGTTGTTCGAGGCTCATTACATTCTCTGGTCTCCCTGTTTTGGAAGGGCCATCGAGAAAACAAAGCTGACCACAGAGGAGGATTTTGATGAGGGATTGCGTGTGTCAAAAGGGGGTGCCGGTGGCCTTTTGTCACCCATTGCTGTTTCCTCAGTTCCGTTCGTTATTCAGGCCCCTCTGACTCTCCCAGGGGCCCAGCGTGGGGCTTGGAACCTACAGCGGCCTCGCAGAATGTTCTCGGCTCTCTTCCCCTTCCCCTTGTCTTCTGTCCTCCAGCCTGGCCCCTGCCACTGCTTCTGTGCTGCACAGGGTGGGGGAGTGTCCACATGCTCCCAGGCAAATGCTAGGTTGCCTTTTTCCTCAGCTTATTGGGGGCCCTGCCAGCCCTTGGCTTTCTGTAAAATGCCTGTCAGCCTTGCTCATTTCTCTCTGAGGGCGTGTGACCATGCCCCTAAGCAAACCTGCCTCGCTTCTTCTCTGGTTGACTCCCTTTCACAGACACTCCATGTGGGGGGCCGTGATTTTGCCATTCTGTTGTCGCAGGCCAGAGAAGCATCTGAATCTAATTGACAGAGTTCTATATGTCTTTGAAGGGTGTTGTAGATCCAGCCCCTTCTCAGCATTTTTTTAAAAATCCTTGCCCAAGGATACATTGATTGATTTTTAGAGAGAGGAAAAGTGGGGGGTGGGGGGTGGGGGAGAGAAACATCCGTCAGTTGCCTGCCATGTGCACCCCAACCAGGACCAAACCAGCATCCAGGGCATGTGCCCTGATGGGGAGTGGAACCTGGGGCCTTGTGGTCACAGAACAATGCTCCAGCCAACGGAACCACAGCAGCCAAGGCCAACACCTCTCACTTTGCTCACTGCTGCCCCAGGGAACCCTGGCTGGGCACTAGATTCCTTCTAGGTTCCCTCACCCCCACTTCTTTGTTCTACCACATTAGTTTGCGGCTCCTCTGGGAGAGCATTTTTATTGAGTCACTCCTGTGCTCGAAGAAGTATTGCTTCAAACTTTTTTGCCTAAGTCTTCAAGCACCTTCTTGGTTTTTCTTTGCCTTGAAGCAAAACAAAACGAAAGACAAGAACTTATTTCCTTTTGATTATAAGTGATTAAGTCTTTGTTATCGAAACATTAAGAAAACCATAGTCCACTGTAATGTCACAAGTTAGTGATAGTCCTTGTTAGCTTTTAGCTATATTTTTTCCTGAATTACGGCTTTATTTATTGAGTGCTTCTAGGCCAGGTCCTCTGCAAAGCGCTTCACATGTACAGTCTGGAGGGCAGGACTGTCACCGTCGTCTTACAGATGGGGAGTGAGGCACAGCGAGGCTAGCACCTTGCCCGAGCTCACTCGTTTCACCTGCACCCAACTGACATACCGTGTATGTGGGGCTGTCAGTGATATTTTTAAAAATGTTAGAGAAGGGAGAGAGAAACGTAGACTTGCTGTTCCACTTATTTATGCCTTCACTGGTTGGTTGCTGTATGTGCCTTGACTGGGGATCAAACCTGTGACTTAGGTGTGCCAGGATGATATTCTAACCAATTGAGGTACCCTGCCAGGGCTGCATATATGGTTTTTATTTTTTGAAATACTGAAATCTCAAAATGGTTTAAAATTTGAAAAGAGCAAAAAGATGAAACAGTGATAAAGCTCCCTCTTCACTGGTGCCCACCAGGTGCCCGGTCCCTTCCCCGAGGGAACGCAGTGTCACTGGCCGGGCCGCCTCCCGAGAGTGTGTACATGTAAGCAGAAACATAGCATCCGTCTGTCCATGTTCTGTGTGTGTGCGTGTGCTCCCCCTGCCCTTCTGCACAAAGGGTAGCATGTTCAATCACAGTGTATATCCCGGAGGGTGTTCCATATCCACGCATCCTGGGATGCCACGTTTTCTTTCATGGCTGTCTGCTCCGTGATTTCCTTGGACCAGTCCCGTGTCGGCAGACATTCAGTTTGTTTCCAGTCTGTTGGTATTAGAGATTGTTCCAGTAACATCATACAAACACGTGTGGTACAGTTTTGTTTCCTACTTACAAAGTTAAAGCAGGATTATTTTTCTCGTGTTAAATTTCTCGAGGATGATTTTTAATGCCTATATTAATGACTTCTTACAACCCTCTATATCCAGACTTTATTCATCCTGTGAAACGACTCAAGCCTCACCTATCCCCTAAAGCCCGAACACTCCTATGTGTAGTAGTTGGAATGTGTTTCCTCTGTATTTGAGTTAAAACACTGGAGTTTTCTGATAGGGAGTATCTATTCTTATAGAATGTTGGCTGCAATTTTCATCTACTTCTCCAAGGGACCCTTGACCCAAAAGGGCTGAGAGCCATTGCACTTGAGATACTACTGTAAGCCTTCGCAGTGCCCTCGTTTTGTGTTCTCGGTTCCAGCGCCGCTCAGACTTGGGAGTTGATGCCGTGGCCTGGCTGGTCCTGCGCTAAGTCTGTCGGCGTCCTTAAGGGATTGTTCTGTTGCAGATCGTTGGGACAGCAGCCTTTAAGAGTGTCTCCTGCTTGGGTTGCCAGCCTTTGTTATTAAGGCAGAGCCTGGAAGGGATGCCCTTTGGAACCTCTTCTGTGCCTACTGGAGACTTTCATAGGCCAGGAGTTTTCAGCCCTTTTGTGTAGAGCAGCTGATACATTGTACTTTTTTTCTTTTAAACATTTGCCGTCTTTTTTTGGTGTTCTGATGATAACATGTTCACTGTAGTGTATGTGTGTGTATTTATTATATATAATTAAATATTTTAAAAAGTACTACCCTTCAGATATGGCCAGTATTCAATAATTTTTGATTTACAAAACAGTAATTTCATATGGTTTAACCTAATACATTTTTCTTGTGTTTTTTCTATGCATATGTATCAAGATGGATATTTTTATATATGAAGATGTAGATGAAGATGTATATTCTTTTAATATTAAATCTTGAGCTTTTCCTAAAGAAGTAAAAAAAAAAAATGTTTTGAATGCCTGCATAATATTCTGTCAGGCAGATGGCATGCAAAAAATTATGTAAGTGATTGCAGCGACTGTGGGAGGTAGAGGTTGCTTCCGGTGTTTTTTCTTGTTGGTTCAGACACATGATTTTTAAAACTCCTACAAGAGTAGAAGCATATAAAATTCTAACCGTGTCCGAGGACAGTGTCTGATGTGCAGTTTAACACTCTTTGAAATACTCAGAACCAGTACCCGAACGTGGGGCTGGCTTCCCATGGGGTCATTCACCGCTTACTTCCTTTTGTGAATTGTCCAGTGACTTTGTCCATTTTTACTGGGGTCTTAATTTTTTTTTAAATATATATATGTAAGTGCTATTTCAGCCAGTTAGACTATAGCAGCATGGTGTTATCTTTCTTCCTCCTAATCCAGGAAGTGCTTTTTTATTCAACTGCAGTACGTTCCCAGAGGGGGTACAGTGGTGCTGTGAGGAAGAGCTCTGCACGGGGAGTTCAGGACGTCGGGGCTGTGGTCCTGAGCCTGGTCTCGGCCTCCGTGGTTTGGGGCCACCGTTTTTGGGTCTCACATTTTAAATTTAAGGCTCTAAGGATTTTTCTAGCTCTAAAATAAAAACTGATAGTTCTTCAAGCAGGCTTTTCTGAGAAGCAGATGGCTGCTGCTTTTAAGTGGTTTTGGTTGACTTGATCTGGAAGTCCCACAGGTGGGTGTAAATACTGTGCATTTAGTAAAAGCCCATCATTTTGTTTCAGAAAAATGCTTTTCATGTGTAAAGCAGTGCTACAGGTGTAGATGCTCAATAGATCATCTGTGTTTGTGTGTTTGTTCAAGTTGATTTGTATACATCAAGATCCAGATAAGCTCTTTAAGTTGCACTTGGTAAATCGTGACTTTTGAATCTTTTATTTTAAAAAAAATTTTAATTGAATTTATTGGTGCTACATTGGTTAACATTGATATTAAATATCTTTTAAAATATAACAATTGCTGGAGCTTTTAAGTGTAAATATCTAGAAATAAAGAGTTCTTTCTCAAATATATATATAAACAATTACTCTTCTTCATGCTGTTTGTTGAAGACACTGGGGTCCTTGTCCTCTAGAATTTAGGGCACTGTTTGTGTCTCTTTTTTAAAATATAAATATTGCTAATGCACTGCATAGAATGCCTTCAGTATATTTTCTCTTGCATGAATAATAAATCAGCCACTTCAAAAAAAATCAGGCTTTCATTTTCTGATGCTCCTTTCTACTGAGAATGTCACTCTGGTCACTGAAGTGCTTTGCTCTCATTGCATCTTCTTTCCAAAAATAATGACAGTGACACTCTTTGTGCTGGAACTGGCAGGGAGCCATTTTAAATACGTTGATTATACATACAGTGGCAGTCGCGAGTTCTGCAGAACATCTATTGCCTGCCTAGTCACTAGATTTCTTTCTCGCTTCCTTCCCTGTCTTGTTTCTGTGGCGAATTAGCCCTGGCCAGGCAGTAAGCACACAGTGGAGGCTGCCCTGTGTTAGAAGAGGGCTGTTGGTAGGCGTTAGAGAAAAATGGGCAAGTGGGGGAGGGAATGAAATTGGGGAGCAAGTGGGACGAAATACATGCAATAATTTCTTATAGTGGCCTTTAAAATAAAAAATATTTTAAAAAGATTTTATTTATTTATTTATTTTTAGAGAATGGGGAAGGGAGGAAAAAAAGGAGAGAGACATCGATGTGAGAGAGAAGCATCTATTGGTTGTCTCTCACATGCGGCCTGCGCCCCCAGCCAGGGACCTGGCCTGCAACCCAGGCATGTGCCCTGACTGGGAATCAAACCAGTGATCTTTCAGTTTGCAGGATGATGCCCAGCCTGCTGAGCCACATTAGTCAGGGCTGTTGGTTGATTCTTGTATGTACTCTGCCTGGGGATCGAGCAAAGTGAACCTGAAATCTTGGCATATGGGAAGGCGCTTGAACCAACTGAGTTTACCCAGCCAGGGCCTGGCAGAGTAATACTCTATTGTATGTATTGGGTTGGCCCAAAAGTCCGTGTGGTTTTTCTGTAAAATAAAAGACACATTTTCATTTTCACCAGTAACTTTATTGATTTGGATATTTTGAGTAGGTCGGCTATCTCCCATGTGGTATAATATTAATTGTTCTCAATTAATGTCTCAATTTCATCCTTATCAACTTCATCTGGTCTACCCGACTGTGGAGTGTTGCCCAGCAAAAAGTCTCCAGCACGGAACTTTGCAAACCACTTGTGACATGATTCGTCAGTCATAGCACCTACTCCATACAGTGTACAAATATTTTTTTTGCATTTCAGTTGTGTTTTTACCTTTCTTGAAATAATAGAGCATAATATACCAAAAATGTTGCTTATTTTTTCTACCAACATTTCAAAAATGTTGCTAATATTTCATTATTAACATGGCTATACAAAAGTTCACTGTTTTTTTTTAAATTACATGTTGATATCACAGCTGTTACAATACAATCTAACAAAATTGTTTTGAATGAAGTTAAACACTGTTAGAACCATCTCACAGAAAAACGCTTTGTTCTTAAACACGAACTCTTTGGCCAACCCAGTACGCACCACGTCTTCAGCCAGTTGTCTCCTGGTGGGCACTTGGGTTGTTTCCGTATCTTGGCTCTTGTGAATAATGCTGCAGTGAACACAGTTAAATTTTTGAAGAGATGTGAAAAGCTCAGGAAGGGCATACATCTTAGGGGGAAAAAATGTTTTAACCTAGGTCAGAGAATGGATTTTTGAAATACTTGGGAAGTCCCTCCTGCTCAGGAGGAGGGGCAGGGTACGTCCTTGCGAAAAATCAGAAAATGTCACCTCTGTTTCCCTTTTTTCTATTCTCTGCATTCTTTTTTTTTTTGCAGTGGCCATTTTATTGTTATGTTAGTTTCTAATAAAGAGTAGTTTTAAAATTTCATAGAAATACTTCTTTTTTCCTCATCATAGTCTTCCAAGTTACAAGTGTGTTATAGAACCTGTCCAGCAAAACTGCAGTCTTGGGACAGGTTGTAAAGATGACTTTGAGGTCAAGTGGCATTGTAGCTTTGGGGCCTTGTAGATTTGCTGTACAACTTTTAAAATTGTACCTCGGTTATGTGGGTTTGGGGTAAAGCTCACCCTGCTTCTTTAATGATAACATTTAATGGTGCGTTGTGTCTTTTATTCTTCTGCTGTTGTTCATTCAGGGGCTGCGTATTGTCAGTTTATGGACATGCTGTTCCCTGGCTCCATCGCCTTGAAGAAAGTGAAATTCCAAGCTAAGCTAGAACACGAATACATCCAGAACTTCAAAATACTGCAAGCAGGTTTTAAGAGAATGGGTGTTGACAAAGTAGGTAAATTTTATTCTTTCATTTAGGTTGTTTCTTTTTTTTTTTTTTAAGATTTTATTTATTTATTTTTAGAGAGGGAAGGGAGGGAGGGAGGGAGGGAGGGAGAGAGAGAGAGAGAAACGTCAGTGTGCGGTTGCTGGGGTACATGGCCTGCAACCTAGGCATGTGCCCTGACTGGGAATCGAACCTGCAATGCCTGGTTCACAGCCTGCGCTCAATCCACTGAGCTACACCAGCCAGGGCTAGGTTGTTTCTTGACTGGTGATTGTTACTGAGGAGACAGATGCTGGCCCATGACTTTGAACATTTTCTTTTCCCGATTTATATTGTTATTTTTTTCTCCTGTTAGCATAGAATTTACTGGGAGCAAAGTTTCCCTCTGACCTCCTACGTGGCACCCCCCGTGTTGTCTTCCTTCTTAGTGAAGTTAGTTAACCGTCTGTAGGAATCAACCTTTTAATCTCCATTAGTTTGAGATCTAAGTCTTTAATCTCTGGATTTGCCTTTGTAAAGCATACCGTATGGTACAATATGTAGT
This sequence comes from Tonatia bakeri, assembly GCA_004024845.1. Classification (NCBI taxonomy): domain Eukaryota; kingdom Metazoa; phylum Chordata; class Mammalia; order Chiroptera; family Phyllostomidae; genus Tonatia; species Tonatia bakeri. The sequence goes on from PVIA01005001.1 coordinate 59,086, forward strand.
TCTAATAGAGAAAATTCTAGAAATACTTGCTTTGTAGAAGTAAGGTACAAGGAAGATCTTTTTGGGTTGGGAATTTCCCTCTTGGGCCCAAGGTTATTTAAAGGTACCAGAAACACTGGCCACTGGGCTTCATTAGGACAAAGATTACCTCTTGTGGTAGGTAATATTAATAGATTATAGTCATGAGCTACATAATGTTTCAGTCAACAAGGACACCTATCTGAGATTATAACGGAGCTGAAAAATTCCCATCACCTTGTACCATCATAGTATCCCAGCACAATGCATTAAGTGTCCGTGGTGGTGCTGGCATACGTAACCCTGCTCTGCTGGTCTTGTAAAGGTACAGTACATAGTCCAGGTAATCATTATGTACAAGTACACAATACTCTGTAATGATAACGAACGACTGTGTTACTGGTTTATGCATTTACTATACTGTACTTTTTAACCGTTACTTTAGAGCATTCTCTTTCTACGTAAAAAGTTTGCCGTAAAACCGCACTGCGTCATGCCAGCAGCAGCCTCGCCCATCCTGTCTGTCGCATCATTCCATCTTGTACTTGATTTAATCTGGTGAGGTACAGAACAGTCACTCTGTGCGGGCTATTTCCTGTGGCCTAGGTGTGGAGCAGCCCGCACCGTCGAGGTTTGCGTGAGTGTGTGCTGTGACGAGACTGCCTAGCAGTGCGCTCGCTTCTCAGAACGCACCCCCGCTGGTGAGCAGTGTGTGTCTGTTGGAAAACCAAGCAGTTTCTCTCGCCACCCATCACAAAGGTTTATCCTTTTAAGCCATTTTTGGGGGGGAAATATTTTTTAGTAAAGCTTATAACCCCCTAATTAGCTTGCTGGTTTGTCTGGTTTTTATTTACTTTAAAATAAGTCTTTATTTTAGTTTTGTCTTTGCAATATATAAAATATGTACATGTATTATAAGAATATCATTTAGTTACCAGGCAAAGGTTAAACTAGATGCAGCTTATTATATACAGTAACTTTTCTTTTTGTAGAATTTAATTTTTTTGAATAAGGAAATTTCTAAAGGGAACAGAAGTTGAGAGTGTTGTGCAGTGAATCCTCCACAGTTAGCATCTCTCGTCCGGCTTCGTTTCAGCCCGCCTCTGCCCTGCCACGTGTCGTCCTGGCGGGTTTGGAATTCCAGACATAGTGTTTTACTTACAAATGTTTTAGTGTCGTATAAAGTAATTTTATATTTATTTGTTTAGAGAATGAATATAGTTTAGATTATTACATGTATTTTATAAAGGTGCTATTGCACCTGGAATTCTTGAAGATAAACTCGGGCCAATAGTCTAGTAACTTGAAGTAATATCTGATAACATAGTACTTTTGTGTAGTAACAAAACTTAGAGGCCTTAAAGTATATTTTAAAAGGATTGGAATTACTGTAAAAACATGCCATTTTACAGAAATCTATCCTTGACTTATTTTTAAAACAATTCTTTTTAACATGATTTGTTGTAGATACCTGTGTTTGTGCCCTGGACTCTTTACTTTGTGACAGGCACTGTGGCTGTGCAAATTACACAGGAGACTTACTCTGTACAGTGGAATGTCACATAGTAGGATGTGTTTGGGATTGTGTCTGTGACTTATATGTGATACTTATTCCTTTTGCATTTCTGATTCATTTTGATGGCCTTGGAGGGGGTTGGTAGGTAGAAGTGTTCTGTGAAAGGCAGACTGGATGAAACTTGCTTATAAACTTGCAGGGGGTTACTTTGTACTAAGTTCTTACCTCTAGACTATTTTAGAGCTTTGTACCCATCGGATGTGTGGACACATGTGGCGCTTGCCAAAAGCCTCTTGCTTTGGCCTAAATAGTCTTGATGTTTCTCTGCAGATAATTCCTGTGGACAAATTAGTAAAAGGAAAGTTTCAGGACAATTTTGAATTCGTTCAGTGGTTCAAGAAGTTTTTTGATGCAAACTATGATGGAAAAGACTATGACCCTGTAGCTGCCAGACAAGGTCAAGAAACCGCAGTGGCCCCCTCCCTTGTTGCTCCAGCTCTGAACAAACCGAAGAAACCTCTCAGCTCTAGCAGTGCAGGTAAAAAACCAAACAAATACCATTTCCAAGTAATAGTTTTCCAGGTGTTCATTTATTCATTCAACATGTAACCAGAATTTTTTGAGTAGCCATAGGCTTAAGGAGCCTGTGTGTCAGGAGCAGGCATTGTGGCACCAGGCAGACCTGTGTTTGTGGTTTTGGGGCTCCGGAGCCCTGTGTGAGCCACTTTGCCTCTGCCCTGCAGTCTCCTTCTGTACAAAACGGGACTTTGAACATGTGTCCCAGAGGGTTGCTTTTGAGGCCTGAATGAGTTACTGTGTGCAGTTTTGCTAAGGCTCTCTAGTTGTGTGGAATAGAAACTCCTGAGGCTAGCTCATATGAAAGAGAGCTTTAGTGTGAACACAAGGGCGTTACACAGAGCCCCATTGCAGTGAGACCTGAGCTCCCAGGAACTTAAGGAGCTTTCTGGGTCTCCCAGCGGACTGTTCTTGCTCTCTGCGTCAGCAGTGTACTTGCAGACCAGCTTCCGGTGCTTACAGCTCCCCTGCCCTCCCAAGACCTTTAGCTGTTAAGTGGCTTTGGCTTGCTTTGATGCTAGCACAGTTGGGTGGGAGCGGGGGTGGGGGCTGTTTTTAGAGACCTTCTCTACAAACTGTCGGCCTGGAGGTTTCCCAGAGTGTTTGCAGCAGTACATCTGTATAGACTACACCTGTACATAGCCTCTGCAGGTGCTAGCTCCTCCTTTTCCAGAAGGTGACTAGCGTATTAGTTAAGGTCCTGTTGTACCTTGTGAAAGAGGCTAGATCCATTGGATAGGAAGAGAGGGACGATGATTACTTTTAAATTTTCATATGACCTCATATAAATGGGATCATAAAATGTGTCTTTTTGTGTCTGGCTTTTTTCATTATCATGTTTTCAACATATGTCCATGTCATAGCATGTATTGGTACTTTATTCCTTTTTGTGGGTGAGTAGTATTCCATTGTATCACATTTTATTTATTCATCAGTTGATCGTTTGTATTTCCACTTTTTAGCTATTATGAATAATGCTGCTTTGAACATTCCTATACAAGTTTCTTTGTGGACATGTTTTCACTTTTCTTGGGTATATATCTTAGAGTATACTTCTGGAGCAGAGTCCTTGGGTTGCATGGTAACACTGTATTTGACCTTCTGCAGAACTACCTGATTGTTTTCCCAAGTGGCTGAACCACTTTGTATTACAGTCAGTAGAGTGTATGAAGGCGCCAGTTTCTCCAAATACTGAGTACTTTTATTCCTCAATATTTTACTTTCTTAGCTACTCAGAACAGAGAAGTGCATAGATAACTGTGCATGTCATATTGCAGACGTGGCTAGCAGGCAAGCAGAGGCATGCATTCAGTGTTCAGTCTGCAGGACAAACTCACTAGAGATGAGCGTGCTGGAGATGACACTGGAGCTCACCCAGAGGAAGCACCTGTCACTGCGGGTGGGTCCCAGGCTTTCTGGTTATTGCGCAGTGCAGGGCATGAGGGGCAGCAGGCATTTCTAAGCGTGGCGCAATGTATAAACTTTACAAAATGATTGCCGAGTGAATGAATAAAATTATAAATGATACATTTGATTATTTTAACTCGTAGATAGGTAGGCCCCTTTACTACTTTTTCCTTGTCTTTGTCTACTTTTGGCTATTACCACTGAGAAAAGTTTGCAAATCCTGGTCAGTCTGCTGCTTTTCTCTCCTAACCCCATAGGCACCTTCTAAAAGGTGAGCAAGATACGGGTTTGAAGTAATGAGTTGGAAGAGCAGTCTCTACCACCCTGCTCTTCCCAGTCCAAGGAATCTCAGTTCCTGAGTTAGGAGGTATCTTACTTTCCAGATGGGGAACTGTGAGTGCACAGCAGTAGCAGTTCTCTCCTGGAGAGAAATTCGCCTTCACGCCATGAAGCTGCCCTTCTGGTGGATTTGGGAGGAAGTGAGTTACAGTAGAGCAGCTGTGTGCGCCTCTTTCAGATAATAGTTCTACTCACCGCAGAGGCAAAAACAGCCGCAAAAAGACCTCACGGAAGGACTAACTCCCGGCACAAGGGATTATGGCTAAAATTGGTACTTAACTTTGCTGCCAGGATTAAAGAGCCACTTTGGGCAAATTTAGGGTGTTGTCATGTATGCCGAGCTCTCAACATTGGGTTCCTTCACTGCATTACTGTGGAGGCCAGTGGGTCACGGCCTCTCCTTGTTCCTTGTGGGTTCTTTTTTGTTTTGAAATTCCTGATCTTGACAAGACCTCTGCTCCTCTCTCAGCTCCACAAAGGCCCATTGCAACACACAGAACTACTGCAACCCCTAAGGCTGGCCCAGGTGTGGTGCGGAAGAATCCTGGCGTGGGCAACGGAGATGATGAAGCAGCTGAACTCATGCAGCAGGTAGGTCCCTCCTGTGCCCCAGACTGGAGTCACGTCAGTGGAGAGGAAGCTCGCTGTGCTGGCTGGAGGAGGCTTGCTCGTCTTCTTGTGGAAGACCTGCGTTGTCTGCCGAAACAGTCCTCCTCCTGATGTGTGTGAGCCCGTCAGGTGCAGTGTGGGCAGCGTGAGTGCGGAGGCGGAGGAGGAAGAGGGGGTCAGGCGTTCTGAGATCAGTTAGTGTGGCAGGGACCAGGGTCTAGTTTGGAAACACACCTGTACAGTAGAACCCAGTTGATGTCTCTGGAGTGATACTGGGGCTCTGTGGGATTTGGAGTGTCTCTTGAATTTTGGCTCTGAAAAAAGGTAAAGGAGAGTTTCTTTTTGAATAATAAAAAAAAATGATTTCACAGTTTCTCTTCTGAAATCCAAGTTGAGAGTGGAACTGATATGAAGAGCCTATTATTTGTCTGTTCTTAGTAGGTCAGTGATTTGAAATGTCTTCTTTAGGGTTAGTTGACATTCTGAAGGTACTTGTTAGAGGTCTGTGGATCAGAACAAATTTTAGACTTTTATACACTTTCTCACTAATCCTTGTAGTTAACTTTCTTTGCTTTTGGGTGATTCTCTTGATTAGTCCCAGTTTTAAAATCACGATGCTTTGTTAGCCCAGTGAGTTTGAGATTGGACTCTTATTTTCCTAAAAGCCAAGTCCTAAGACCTGGGCGACACAGCCTCATTTTAATCTAGAACCTCTTGTGACGCAGATGTGGGACAGAAAAGCCTGCCCAAAGATCACGTTTTGTTTTTTAATTCTCTGATTCATGTGTGACCCATGGTTCTGGGTGCCTCAGGAGTGTCAGGGTGACTGGGTCACTGTCCCCATTAGTGTGGCTGCCTTGAGCATGCTCTGGGTGCTGTCACTGAAGTGGAGACGTTCTGGAGAGTAAGACTTCGCTCTGTCATTTTCCCGGCCTGAGTGTACCCAGGAAGCAGGCTCACTGCTGTGTGTTGGGGCTCATGCTTTGAGCTGATGTCACATGAAGTGCCCGGAATGGTGTTGGGATAAGCAGAGCAATGGCAGTGGATTAAAGACACTGTGGTTATTATGGTTCCTGTCCGTTGTCTTGACAGAGTGAGATAGGACCTGAAGTGTTCTTTAAAAGTTCACAGGAATAAAATTTTTTGTGCATGAAATACGTACACGAGTGTTAATAATGTGAATGGCTCTGTGAACACTAATAACAAACAAAAACAGCTGACATCTTGAGAGTGTGTGCCATTATGTTATTAAGCACTTGGATTTCACCTTTGCGTTAACCCTGTGAAGCTTTACAGGGTTAAGTGACTGTGGCTCGGAGAGGTTAAGTAACCCAAGCTGGGATTTGAACCCGGCTTGTTCACAGCTGGTTCAGCCCAGTCTCAGAAGTGCTTTGGCCTGCATGGAATTTTAATGTGCTTTTTTTTTTTTTTTAATGTGAAAGATTTTCGCTTTTTTCCAGGTTGCCAAAGTCTTTACCATACCCTGTTACTCACTCCCTTGGCTCATTATGTGATCTTTCTGGTCCCTGAAAATATTTGAGTTTGTGGCCCTGACAAAGGTGTGGAGGTCTGGGGGTTATGACTAATATGAGAACTAGCACCAGATGGGCTTGTTTCGGCTAAGAGAAGAAGAGTGTGTTCCATACAAATCACCTTGTAGTGTTTGTGACCTTGGGAGGTCTGCTGCACTTCAACGTGGGGAAATGTACTTGTCGTTGATTTTGGTCCAGAGCAACACTGTTCAATGGAAATAGAACGTGAACCAGAAATGTGAGGCACATGTATAACTTGAAAATTTTTAGCCACATTAAAGAAAGGTAAAAAGAAACAAGGTTAAATGAACTGTAATAGCACATTAACCCAACACAGTGGTGCCTCGGTCCTTGTCTTTGATTTGTTCCGGAACTCGTGGTGAGTGCCAGAGCTGAGGAGTGCCGAACGATGAAGCGTTTTGTCTTGCGGGGCGGCGCTGTGACTTGTATAAGTTCTAGCAAGTGTGACAAGTCCTGAGCAAGTGCCAAGTGCTGCAAACATTTTTTTCTTGTCAAAATGTGACAGATACAGGGTTTGACAAGTTCTGAAGTCGATGAATATTGAGGTATGACTGTATACCCAGAATATTGCCGTTTTGACATGTAATCAGTACAGACAATTAGCATTGAGATGTTTCTCATTCGGAGGCCCTTACTAGTCTTTGAGACCCATCCAGCGTGTAGTTGGTGTGTACAGCCCATCTCAGTTGCACTGGCCGCATTTCAAGGGCTCAGGTAGCCACGAATGGCTCGTAGCTGCCAGATTGGCCAGTGCAGGCCCTTTGCATTCTTCTTGGGCTTCTTAGGTTAAAGCTATTACTTTACTACAAGAGAAGGTTCTAAGAGGGATACTGATTAGTAGCCACAGATTTTTAATAACCTCAAATAAGCATTGAGAGGAGTGCCCAGTGAAAGCCAGTAACGTAGTGTGTACTTCCTGAGAGTTTCTTGTAGGTACGTAGATATTGATGGCAGGAGGAATGCTGCTTTGGCTTTGCAGGTGGGGCCCAGAAGGCTGGGTTCTGGTGCCCTGGATGATGCGTAGGCCAGAGAAGGTACTAATGGGTTTGTGAGGAGGCGCTAGTGAAACGTGAGTATACAGTTGGACTCTAAGCTAGCATACCTTTTTAAGCTGTTTAGTTTCCTTTTCCTTCTTGGTCACTAATGTGATTCGAAGGCTTCTTCCTAGGCTTTTGGATCTTGAAGCTGAAGATTCAAGGTGGCTTTCTGTTGCTGGAGCTGGTCAGCCCTTGTCCTTGTGTCCCCTTGTGTACTGAACCTGGGGGCTGATGCTTAAGGAAAAGTAACTGCATGACAGCAATTAAAGCAGGGGTGAGGGGAATGTGGGGAAATGGACAATTTAGTTTTGCTGGCTACTAGGTGATGGTAGTACTTTCAGTAATTTTTTTTTCTTAAAGATTTTATTTATTTTCAGAGAAAGAGGGAGAAACAGAGGGAGAGAAACATCACTGTGTGGTTGCTTTTCACATGTCGCCCTACTGGGGACCTGGCCCATAACCCAGGCATGTGCCCTGACTAGGAATCAAACCAGCAACCCTTTGGTTCGCAGGCCGGTGTTCAGTCCACTGAGCCACCCCAGCCAGGGCCCAGTCATTTTTAAAAGTGATTTTTGTGTTTGGAATAGAACCTCGATTCTTCTTGTTTGGTCTGTTCAGGTCTTTGATGATGAGCGTGACAGTAAATCTTTAGTAAAATGGTCCTGCTGGTTCCAGTCACCTGTTGCACATCTCTGGGTGCGTCTTGACTGCAGGTTCTGAATGAAGGGCGAGCTGCTTCCTGCCTGGGACAGCCTGACCCCTGTGGTTGTGTCTGGCTGCTTCATCAGGCTCTGGGGAGCCAGATCAGCTGTCTGCTTCAGTTTTGCAGCTTTAAGTTCAGAAGGTCTGACTAGATTTCCGTGGTGCCTTCCGGCTCCCATGGTCCCTGTTATCCAAACTGTGCACGGCTCCCTTACCTTTGATTTCTGGCTTGGTTTTCCAGGTGGCCCTAGCCCATAAGTCCTGTGAGGGTTTTATGCTGCATGGTACGCCTTGCAATTTACATTCCATGGGAGTTAAAGTGAACTCACATGGCATCAGTGTGAATACACTGGAATGAGGATGCACCATGCTTAAAATACACTGAGGACTGGAAGAGTTGTACGACATGTGGTGCTCTTGGCTAGACAGAGCCCTGGCCTAAGTGCTGAGATTGCTCTCTTCGCTGCCCCCTTGTGGAAATGAGAGCCCCTCAGTGAAAGTCCTGGAGGCTCCTGCAGCACCTGCAGTGAGCTGGTGCGACGATGCTCAGGGCAGGAGCTAGCAGTGAATGTGGGTTGTTCCCTGCCTCTGCTGCCTTCTGTCCCTTTTCATACTTTCTTCGGAGAAAGACAGGTACGAGGACTCTTCTTGGAAGATGCCGTTCTTTTGAGTCAAGGATTGCCCTTTCCCCAATATATAGGTCGGGGTGGAGCGGAAAAAGACCGTTGAGTTTCCTGTGCCCGGGCCTCCTGCAGTCCTAGCTGCCTTTGGCTAGTGTTAGTCAGTGTTCGCTAGTCTTCCCCTCCTGGCTCACCATTTCTACCCTGCTGCCCTGGACCCTCTCTTACCATTGACCTCCACACGCGGAAAGATCTGGACTTGATTGACCAGTGGTGAGGACTCAACTTACGATTGTCAGCTGCCCTGCTGGGCTGCATTTTACTTTTATATTTGTCTCAGGCTTTCATAGTTTTTCTCCTAGGTCTTTTCTTAATCCCTGGGAAGTTACTGAATGTTTCACAGTGCTGTCTGCCCTTTCCTAAGAATCGTTACAGTCTAGGTGGACACGAACAAGCCCATGTTATTTCTCTGGGGCTGAGGGAAGGTTACATTGTACTAAAGTGAGTTTTGTCCGTGTAAGGGAGTTCAGTGAAAGGCCACATCTCTCCCGTTGGATGTTTGTGTGATGTGTTGTTGGTGCACGACTGCCAGGTGTCTCACCCTTGCTACTGTCCTGTGCAGGTCAACGTATTGAAACTCACCGTGGAAGACTTGGAGAAAGAAAGAGATTTCTACTTTGGAAAGCTAAGGAACATCGAATTGATTTGCCAGGAGAACGAGGGGGAAAATAACCCTGTGTTGCAGAGGATTGTGGACATTCTCTACGCCACAGATGTACGTGTTGACACGAGGGTATTTGCAATTTTGCCACCGAAGAGAAAATGAATTTTATCTAGTTGATTTGCACAAATTCCATGCTGATGGCTCATTGTGTTCCAGTTTAGCATTCATCAAAGGGCTTCACCTTTGACCCCTCTAAGTCAGCCAGGGGGCACTTTTGCCCAGCTACAGCCTTTGCCTTGAGGTCCCTGAGCCCTTGAGGGTGGCTGGTCTGCCCTGCCTCTATAGTTTGTGGCCACCGATAGATGATGAGTGCCACAAAATGCTCTTAACCTTTCCATCTCCTCTCCACACTCTGCACCTTGGAGCCCTCAGCCTGAGTTGCTGACTCCATTTTATTGGGGCCCCACTCAGAGCCTGGAGAGCCAGGCACGTGGTCCCTCTTCAGTGTTGCCGCCCACAGCCGCCAGAGTGCACCCTCGCTCCTCCCTCCAGGAGGTGCCTGGTTCTCATTTCCTCAAAGTGCGCTGTGGTCAGGTTTCTTGGGATCCAGGTGTTTTACACAGCAAATCTGCTGATCATGACATTAGCTGACCAGGGAAGTTCCTGAGGCAGATATCCTAACATTGCTGTTGCCCGAAGACTGATTTTTCCTAGATTTAGGATTTGGTACCTCGTTGTGCCCACTGTTTAATGGCTGTGTGGTACTTCAGATTTTTGTGCATTCCCAGCAAGGTCTGCAGGGTCAAACTGTCATATATGCCTAAGTAGTTTGTAGCATACAGATATATGGTAATACTCATGCTATTATTAACCCTGTCCTCTAAACATACCACGCAGATTTGGGGGATTAAGACAGATGACTGAAAAGTTGGTAATTTGTTAAATAAATCCTTATTTCAGGCCTGCTCTGTGCCAGATAATGAAAACAAAGATGATAATCATATAAGGGGTCCTTCGTCTAGTCTGAGTATTACTTTAGTGAAGTCTCATTTTAAATAAATTCATCTGTAGAGATTTGTTAAAAAAAAAAAAAAAGGTGGCGGTTGAAAGGAAGTCTAATTTTTATGTTAGCGTGGCCATTGGTGCATGCCAGCATGCCCTGGAGTCTGCTGATTTCCTGTGCCGTTTGTGCTGGATCAGTCTTGCAGCTATTTTTGCACAGGCATTGCTTATGTTTAAACACTCGAAACACCCACAACACTCGTAAATAGCAGGCATGATTCCTGAATGCAGTCAAAGGAATGCATAAAGGAAAAGCTGGCTGTAGACAGTTTGTTCAGAGGAGATGGTACCGAACTTTATGGTGAGCTCAGGGATTGTTGAGGGTAACTTCTCCATTTTTTCTTTTTCTCCCCGAACTCCCCTCACCTTTTTAAAAATATATATTTATTTATTTATTTTTAGAGAGAGGGAAAGGGAGGGAGAAAGAGAGGGGGAGACACGTCGTTGTGCAAGGGAAACATTGATTGGTTGCCTCTTGCAGGTTCCTAACCTGGGGCCTGGCTTGCTATCTAGGCATTTGCCCTGACCAGGAATCGAACCAGCAACCTTTGGTCTGAGGAAGGATACACAATCCACTGAGCCACACTAGTCAGGGTACCTTTTTTAAACAACCTTATTTGAGGTGGAATTGACATAATGACCTGCACATACTGAGTACAACTTGATGACATGAAATGAACTCTATAATCAAGACAATGTATACACATCCATCACCATTTAATTGTGCTCAAGTTTTGTCTTTCGTGAGACAGATTCCACTGCTTAAGTAATAAAACAGTGGTCCCCGGCCTTGTGCCTTTAAATGTCAGTGTGTGGCAGAGACAGGAAGAACTGCTGTCTTCAAACACAGGGAAGTGAACCCAAAGCAGAAACGATCATTCAGTGTTGAGTAATAGCGACCCCTCTCGTTCTCCCGTTTCAGGAAGGCTTTGTGATACCGGATGAAGGGGGACCGCAGGAGGAGCAAGAAGAGTATTAACAGCCTGGACCAGCAGAGCAGCATCTGAATTCTTCACTCCAAATCATGTGCTTAACTGTAAAATAATCCCCTTTATTATTCTTAGAGGACTCACTGGTTTCTTTTTCATAAGCAGAAAGTACCTCTTCTTAAAGTGCACTTTGCAGAAGTTTCACTCCTTTTCCAATAAGTTTGAGTTAGGAGCTCTTACCTTGTAGCAGAGCAGTATTAACATCTAGTGGGTTCACCTAGGAAACAGAGAGGCTGACCCTGGGCTCACCATGTGGATGCTGGTAACACTGATTGCTGGAGCAGATGTTTTTACGTGATTCGTTGAGGTAAAGACTGATTTGAATTTTAAGCTAATGTGAAATCTCGGCAGAGAACGTTTTAATAAATAAATGCCTTAAGAGTATTTAAAATATGCTTCCATATTTCAAAATATGAAATGTGACCTGACAGGAGAGTTTGTGTGTTGCCCTTGTGTCTGGGAAGGAAGGACCAGACCTCGGAACTTTGGAACCTGCTGTTCACAGGCCTTGCAGGGCTGCCTGAGTCTGCAAAGGCCTAACCTTGGCCCAGAAGGAAAGTTTAAGAAATTGCTCTGTAAAGCCATTCGGTGTCCTTGACCAGTGGCATCTCTGCTAAGAAGCAAGAGGCACTGTTGGCTGAATGAGTAGAGGGTGTGTTTCGACCCTGCAATGTTTGAGTTGAATAGCTTGATTTTCATTGAGCATTTCTCTTGACGATTTTTCCAGTTACCCCCTGAAATTTCTATGTATTGTGTTTTTTGGGAAATGAGGTGTGTTCAGTTTTTAAATCTTAACTACTTTTGGAGACTTGCCCACATCTCTGGTATTTGAATGGGGGCTGTGTCCCATTTTACTGTCTTTTAAGTTTATATTTAACATATTTCTCTGCCTCCCTTGCCCACTGGGGACTCCTTTTTGGCTCCTTAAAGTTTGCTGCTTAGAGTGGAAGTTCAGCCAGCAGGCGATCATGCTGCAAGTTCTTTTTGGACCTCTGACAAAGGGAGAGATCAGTGAAGGCCGTCGCTGCCTTGGGATCTGCAAGGCCGGGTGTTTTGGTCCCTGCTGTCCACAGCCCTCCGCTGTTCACAGAATACTTTGCCAGTGCACTAATCTCTTTGGAGATAAAATTTGTTAGCGTGTTATTAAATGTTACTTTTTTTTTGCGGAAAATACAGTACCATGTCTGAATTAATTATTAATATTTAAAATATTTCATTCCTTAATACTCCCTCACTTGCTTTGCCCACAGCTTGTTCAGTTCCTTTGTATGGCAGAATTCTGCAAACTGTGTCACCCACTACTGAGATTGATCCACCCTGATGTACTTGTACTGATCTGTTTCTGGTGGTAGTTTGTCCTGAAATGTGTGTGTAGAAAGCAGGTGTTTTATGATAAATTGTTGTGTAGTGCATGCTCTGTGTGGAATTCAGAGGAAAACCCAGATTCAGTGATTAACAATGCCAAAAATGCAAGTAACTAGCCATTGTTCAAATAACAGTGGTGCTATTTCTCTTTTGTGGCCTTTTAGACTTTTGTTGCCCTAAAATTCCATTTTATTGGGGACCCATTTTCCACCTGGTCTTTCTTGACAGGGTTTTTTTCTACTTTAAACAGTTTCTAAATAAAATTCTGTATTTCAAGAGTGTCATGTCTTTTGAAATTTGTCTTTCCCTGGGTATGTTCTTTTAGGTTCAAATGATAAGGTACTGATGCTTCTTTCTTAAATCAGGACTGATATTTTTAAAATCCTTCACTGTTTTTTCAAAAGTGCTTATTTCTAAGCCTGTTCCCCTTTCCCCTTTATTCACGTTATGTTTCTCAACCTCCTGCTATTTTGCATTTTCACTGTGGTGAGGGGTGAGCGGTAGTGCTGGAGTCCCAGGCTTGGCCTAGCTCCTGTGATGCCTTTCTAGGCTGCTTCCTCCCCAGATATCCAGCAGGATGATGGGGAGATACTTTTTTTGTTTGTTTGTTTTTCTTGAAAGTATGTTTCAAAAGCATTGAACACAATCTTAATCTATAAAATAGACCTGAAATTTTCTTCATTTTTTCTTCCTTTTCAACATTCTCTGCTGAAATGAGTTCAAAAGGAGATTTCCATTTTCAATATGAGATAAAGTTAAATGGGTAGAAGGCAGTTTTTGTGTGATCTTCAGAGTACCTCCCACAGTCATGGATGCTCTGTAAACTCACCTTGATGATTGTGACCTGGGTGACGCCCATAGTACTTCCTCTAGAAGCTAATGGTCTGACACCATCCTTGAAACATTATGTACCTTCAGAAGGCATTGGACACACCCTGTGTGTCAGTAATCTATAAGAAGGCACCTCCAGGATGGCATGGAGTTTGTGAAGATACTCGGGTAATGTCAACTGAGATGTTACCTTGGAAAGAGTGAACCTGACACTTTGTGTACCTCTGACCTTAAGTCCATTGACCTGGCTCTTGCGGCTCAGGCACATAAAGGCTTTTGATGTGACTGACTTTGGTTAGCTCACTGGTGCTGGAAATTTGAATGGGCTGCTTGGTTTGTTTGGCAGATACTGTGTTGAATGGAGGATTGGTAAACAGATGGGTTTTCTGGCTGGATTTGGATTGAGGATTCATTCATGCCGGTGGTCCTCAAACTGATCGGCTTCAGGATCGCCAGGGAAACTTGATCAACATGTTTCTAAAGTCCATCCCCAGAAATTTCAAGTCAGGAGATTGAAAACCCGTGCTTTACTATGTACCTCAGGTGAGCTGGACTGGATGTAGTCCTGAGACCTGTACTTTGCCCTTACATACATGTCTGCAAGTTCAAGTCTGATTCTGGCTCAGGGTGGGGAGAGTGGTGGTGGTGGGCGGGCAGGGGGCTAGGCCTTCCAGGTCATTCCTAGCTTTATGACCTTTGTGCTAATTGATCTCTCTTGTTCTCACCTGCAAAAACAGGGATGTTGACATTGGCTGAAGTACCACCCTCACTGATCACAGTGAGCTGACAGCAACCATGACATTAGATGGCCCTGCGTGGGTTCTTCTGACCAGTCTGAGATTTTGTTTCTAGGTTAGAACAGCTTCGAGCAGGGTTTTGCATCCTGAGAAATTGGGAGGGCATTCCTTAAGATAGGCTTTGAGTATTTTGTAAAATAATAAGATTTTTCAGTGTTTCTTTTTTAGCTCAGTGGTATCGGTGAGCCCAGCTCCTTTCAGTTTTCAAACCATGGTTTTTCACTGTTAGTGAAATCGAGGTCTAAACACACACGCCACCATTTTCTTTTATGAAGATTCAGGGATTCAATAATTCAGATTCACTGACTTAAAAAATTGTGTTTTCTTCAGGAAAGCAGTATGATGTTTGAAAGGGAACCTTTTCTTTTGCTATAACCAAAGAGACTTAGAGAAGTTTTTCTTTAAGGATTGTTTTCTAAGACGTATGAGGAGCTCCTTTTGTAACGTCTGCCATAGTTTACCACAGTCTGCAGACAAAACCTGGGCATTAAGCCTGATCAGCCTGATCAGATTAGCCTGCCAGGATGAGAGGGACTCAAGGCGGCCACTGTCAGCAGAGGGAGAACGAAGGCGTTGAACCAGGCTGAACCTGAGCCTGTGGTCAGTGTTGGTGAATGACCACTCATTTTGCTGGTCTGACACTGTGGCTGTTGATTTAAAATTGGGAATATGTCATGCTTTTGAATTCATACATTCCATTTATAAAATTTTAAAACCAGATGAGTTCATATTTATTTCTGGTGCTTGGTGCTTTTTCCTCTCAGTTTTCACACGGGAGGATGTTACTGAGTATGCAGAGTCCTCGTCTGAGAGAAAGCCCGTTGAATCTTAACTGTAGTCAGAAACATGAACCGGGAAGACTTGGGCCAGATCGCCGCACAGTTACAGCTTGGGAAGGTCTGGATTGGAAAGTGATACCTTAGTCCTTGGAGCACAGAAACTTCTCTTGAGGTTTTAGTCAGGTAGCTTCATTCATTTGGTTATCTGGGTAAGCAGGTCTAGCCTTAGAGTAGGATGTCTGGGCTCCTCAGGCCAGCACCTTAAATCACAGATAAGAAATGTATTTTCTTTTTATCGAAGGCTCGGAGGTTCTGAGATGTGAAATGAAGACTGCCTTCACAGACACGTGTCTGTCAGTATTAGAAACGTGTCCGTGGGGAGAGGTGCGTCTTCGTGCTGTGACCAGTGGAAGGCAAACCAGGTCAGTCACCAGGGCCTAGAACTTGGGATGGAGAGATTTAGGATTGCAGAGTGATCTGTCAGCAGTTTGGAATTCTGCGAGATGTCTTAACTCAAAAACTAAAAAAAATTTCCCCCTTAACTTTTTGCTAGTTGACTTTGAACGGTTTTCATAGTTTGCAGGAATTATTGGTGAGGGTAGGGTGGATGTGGGTAGGAGGAAGAGCAGGAAAAGCAATTCTATTTATTGATGTCCTTTAAAAAAATTCATTTTAGAGAGAGGAAGGTAGAGAGAGAAACATCGATTCGTTCCACTTGTGTGTTCATTGGTTGATTCTTGTATATGCCCTGACTGGGGATAGAACCCATGACCTGGATGTATGAGGACAGTGCTCTAACCAACTTAGCTACCCAGCCCGGGCTGTTCACTGATGTCTTTAACTTTTAGTTTTGGTTGTGGAATGAGATTTGGGAAGCTGGTAGCTGAGATTCAGTCCATCAGGGAAAGTCTTAACAAAGCTGGCTTTATGGGTCTTACAACTTAGCAGTGGGAACAGAGATGACTTTCTAAGATTCAGCCTTAATGAATGATTCACAGCTTGTAGACTGTCAAGATTAAGTCCGAGGTCGAAGAAGCATACAAGTGGGTAGATAGAATATTTGAAGGGAGTCTATGGCCAGAGCCCTTCTCTGACCTTTACCAAAGTAAATGAGGGAACTTCTAGAGGTCAGGAGGCCAAGGACCAGGGGTTGAGATGAGGGCCCTCCCCCAGGCCCTGAGTTGAGGGTGGTTTCCCCAGTTACTGAGGTCTCTAAAAGCAGGAGGGTACTGGAGCAGTAAGAGTGGGGGAGTGCCTGGTTCTGGCACCTGTTGCCCTGGAGGAGACCGGTTCTCATCAGTTGAGGGAAAATTTGGTTCAAAGAAAAGTACAGTGTTTCTCAGCTACACACATTTTATGTGAGGAATTTTGAAAAAATCTTGACAAACTGTAAAGTGTATAGCTTTTGGTTTTTAATAAAAGCTTCGTCTGAAAGAAGAGGCTTTGACAGAAGTAACAAATGTGTCTGACTTTTTCTGCAGGCTGCAGGGGGAGCTTTGGGAGTACCTTCATCCTCAAATCTCGCCTTTCGGCGTGAGAATCTCGCTGTGCTGTGCCCAGGTCATGGTTTATCCTAGGCTCACCTTGAGTGACCTTCGGGTTTCTTTGCTCTCCTGCGTGCTTCCCAGCTGTTTCATCATGTCCTATTTCTGTTTCTCACAGAGGAGCCCATTTGTATACTTGAAGATCCAGCATACCTCAAGGGCACCTGGATTTCAGCGTTCTAAAGGTTTCTAACCTGATACCGCTGTATTTTGTTTTTCTACAAAACAGTGTGAGAGTTAACTGTGTGTAATTATATACAGCTGCTGTTTTTGCTTATTTTAAATGCTGCTTGGAAAAGTGGAATAAACTACTAGTGTGTTTTATAGGCAGTTACAGGCCGTGTGCATACCTCCCTCCCTGTTAATTTTAAAGGCTGAAGAGTAGTTTGATATTGAATGAAAGAATTATTTTAAAATTTTTCCTAAGGATTTTAACACTCTGACTTAATATTTACTCTCCCACCCCTTTTATCTTTTGGGGGGTGGGGGAGAGATGGCTAAGTAGCCACATTAAGAATCTGCCTTTTTTCTTGAATTGTGGCATTTTGCAATCTACCTCACTTGCTTGTGTTTGGAAGGGAGAGTCTCCATGCGTGGCCAGCAGCACACAGTTCACTTGGAGACCGCAGGCTGCGCTGGACCACGTCTCACACCTGTTTCCTGTACCGCTCTGCTGGCCTCTGGCCTTACGTCACCTGCCCCTACAGAGTCTTACAAACTATTCAGCAAAGCAAGTTGCATTTTGAAGTTTTTGAAAAATTATATAAAAGCTGAGAGTGCAAGTTTGTTTTTTTAAACTTGACTGGGGTATAACCGACATATAATTGTGTATTATATGTCGGTATTACACAGGCTTTGACGTGGTAAAGCCCGCAGTGGTGAAGCTGGGAAGGGCAGTATCAGCCCTGCTTGGGGGGGAGTGGAGGCGGCTTCCTAGAGCAGCTCGCTCTCCGTCCCTGCAGCCCTGGCAGCAGCCCCGTCCCCTCTTAGGGAGCAGAGTCGCTTGAGGGTTGGCAGGTGATGTAGGAACTAGTCTCCAGTGGGACTTTGAACTTTTTTCCTGAATTATTTTTGTGCAGAGGTTTATGTGGGAAAATTTTCCAGATGGCTCCCTCCTACCTCTTGTTTTGTTTTTTTTTTAACCTGCGTTATTGATCGATTATATTTTCACTGTTCAGGTGGGAGTTTTCTGAACTTTCCCTTACCTAAAAGAATGTATCTTAATATTTCTCCTTCATGCTCATGTTTCTTCCCAGGGGAGGAAAAGTACATTGTGACAGAATAGAGCCTATATAAAAATACTGATAAATGCAGAAACTCCTGTAGGTAGAAACATTGGATTGGAAGTGAAAGCACTGGGCCACAAACCAAGCGAAAAACCCAAAACTGAACACTGGGAAACAGTCTGTGCAGTGAAACTGATCTAAAAGACCTGTATCTTTTATGACATTCTGTTGAACTACTCTGCAGTGTGATTTTATTTATTTATTACCAGTTTCACTCGGGACGGGCTGACCTTGGAGAAGCCCCAGGCCCTGCGAGGCCTCGAGGTGCCCCCACCAGCCGTGTCAGTGGCTGAACTCAGAGCCCTGCCCTCAGGCGGCCTCAGCATCACCCTCCAACACTGCAGGCCTGACCCCTGAGTCCTCAGCTCGGGGTGTACGGGAGGACAGAGGCGTTCCCAGCCCCCTCCACACCGCTGTTCCAGCTGGCAGAGGCCCACGGGGCCTCCCCGGATTACCGACAGGCCCGAGACTGCTTCCTCTGTAGGCTTGTGGCCCAGCAGGAGGTGGCCCAGAGGATGGACTGTGATCTCCCAAACCTGGAAGCGACCTTCTTTGGAAAGGGGGTCACTGCAGACATGAGGATGGCATTGCCGGGGCAGGCTGCGCCTGATCCAGTACGACGGGCTCCTTCAGAGGAGGCACAGAGACCCAAGTTCCCACAGAGGGACATCCTGGTGTTGGCGAGGCAGGAGTCCGCTGCCTGCGGCTACAGGAGGGGCAACGCCAGGGCCTGCGGCAAAAAGCGGGGCTGGTGGGCGGGCCTGGGGGGACCGCCCCGCCCACGGAGGGACGCAGCCCCGCCCCGGGGCCTCGGGAACTGGGGAGCCAGGACACCAGGGGGATCCCCTGCGGCGGCCGCGGGAAGCTGACCCTGGCGGCTCCCCTCCAGGGTGTCGCAGCTCTTCCCCAGGTGTCCTAGTCACCACCACCAGCCCTGTTTTAAATAGCACAAACAATCAGAGCGTGAGGCCATCCGCCCCACGTGGAGGTGAACCCGCATCTGCAGAGGGACAGAGACGCTGGCGGAGGCCTTGTCCCGCCGGAGAGCGGCCCTCGCTCCACGGCGCCGCTCCCCACTCCGTCCCGCTTCTTAATGGCCGCGGGTGTCCCCAGAGCTGAGAAACTAGGACAGGAGATGGCAGAGCAGCTGAGACGGCTGCCAGCTCCCAGAGAAAAAAGCCATTTCTGCTTCGAGAGCTCCATCCGAGGGGCCAGGGCCTCCCAACCACCAGCTCTCGGCGGAGGGGGAGGGGACGGCTGTGTCACTCGGAGGCACAGCTGTGGGCGTTGGTGGGTCTGGGAGAGGTGGGACCAGCTGGCCCGCTGGCCACCCAGGAGCAGTCCCCCAGACCTGGGGGCAGAGGCCAGGGCCTGGCCTGGGAGAGGCCTGAGCAAGCAGGGCCCCGGCAGGGATGGGGGCTGCCAGGCTTCCCAGGGCTGGTGGGGGGACAGCTACCTGATGTCGTGTGTTCTGAGAAGCCGGGTGAAGTACAGTGTCAACAGCACCCAGTTCTGTGGCCAGAGGCTCCCAGCTGGCATGGCCCCCTGCCCTTTAAGTGGGCAGTGCCATGGGGTCACTGTGGCAGCCCAGCAAGCCAGCCCTCTGGTGACAGGGCCATTCTGAGCCCCTTCTATCCTGGGTCCCTGTGATCTTCACAATGGCCCTTGGAGGCCGGCACCACCAGGGACACCGAGGTGCTTACCCACCAGAGGGGCTGGAGCCAGGTCTCACCCACCAGGCTGAGCCCTGAGCCCATGGGCCCGAATGCCTAGCACCTCCTCCCCACAGAGCTGCACCCCACTCGGTCCCTCCTCCAGCTGGACCCATGTTTGGTTCTGAAGTCCGGGCGCACTGGGCACCCCTGCGCATCCAGTCTGGGGGAGACTTGGTCTCTTAGGGGGCCCATGGGCACTTCTTGGGGGTCTTTGTGTTGCAGCCCCCAGGCTGGCTCTCTTTGGTCCGGGCTGTGCACACCCAAGGGGCCCACCCCAGACCAGGGCTGTCCACCCCACGGGCCGGGGGAGGTTTGGGGCAAGGTGAGAAGGGTCAGGGCGCAGAGAGGAGCGTGGGTCTCATCAGGGGTTGGGGCCTGGGAAGGGGCAACCCCAGGTGGGGAGAAGCAGGGGTCGCCCCCCCCACATACCCGAGGAGTTCATTGCTCTCTGTGCATGTGGATACGGGCTGGGCAGATGGGGGGCACCCAGTCCCGGGGCGGACCCCGGGCAGGAGGCCCCAGCCGCCGACATCTGCTGTCACCCAAGAGCCTCAGTCGTCGACTGTTTCCTGAGTCCAAGCCCAGTGAGCGAGGACCGCAGGGACTGTGGGAACTGTGGGCCAGGAGATGCATGAGCGTCTGCACCACTGCCCCTCGGGGCCCCATCTGTGGGGCACCCACCTGCGAGGCCCGTGCGCTGCAGGTGGCCTCAGGGCATGGGGGGGCTCCGTGGGACTCAGTCTCAGTGCCACCAAAGCAGGTGAGGGTGGTGACACCAGGGGCGGGGCATGGAGGGACATGCCAACTGCCCGGGGCCACATGTCCTCCAAACCAGAGCGTCCTTCACACACAGGCCCAGCCGAGTATGACTGCCACAAGCCTCGCACCCTCCTCGGGCCGCACGGGGGCCTGGACCCGGGTTCGTTTGCGGCGGGTCGCTGCCGAGAGCGCAGCAACTGCGAGCTGGCCGATCTACAGGACATTCCTCCATCCACACTGAAACGCACACGGGCGAACGGGGCACTCGTGCTGTGGTGCAAGATTTTAGCTCTTCTCTGCCTGCGAGGGCACTAGATAGCAGGTGAGGGGCTCGCAGGCGGGCAGGCGGAGCACGAGAGAGGGGGCGGGGTCTGTGTCTCCTCTCCTCGCGGGCCGGCCTCCTGCTTTTGAATGGGGCCCTGCTTCTCCTAAGGATTTGCTTGGAGCCTCTCTGGGTGAGTAGATGAGCTGGGTGACAACCGTGGGGAGCTCCCGGGTCCGCATGCAGCCCCCCGTCTGTCCACTGTGCCTGCCATTCTGAGGAAAGGGTCTGATGCTGGTCATCTCGTTCCTGCCGGGCCCCATCTCCGGGCTCGCCGGCCAGGGGCGATGGCCGGGCACCAGGAGACCTGCTGGGCACCGGGAGACCCGCTGGCCGGTACTGGAAATGTCCCAGGAGAGAGGAAGGGAGGCCATGGCCACAAAGGTGGAGGTAAGTTGGCCTGCCGGCTTCGTGAGGGACTTTTAAGGACTGTCCTTAGTGCCACCCTGGCCCCCACATATAAGTCACTAGGTTATGGTGACACTCTTTTTCTTTTGCTGAAGACTTGTCTTCCACATTGTGGAAAAGGGACAGAAATGCAAGGTTTCCCAGCAGCAGACGCTCCATCGGGCAGAGCTGGGAGTAACAGCGCACCAGCGGCCCTGACTTCCAGCTCCTCACACTGTGGGCAGGCGGGGGACAGGCAGGGGACAGGCAGGTGTCTCTGGTGGGTGCTCTGGAGCGTCAGGTGTCCGTCCAAGATGCCCACTGATGTCCCCTCGCCAGGGAACAGAAGGGCTCTGCGTGCGTGGCAGTGGCCACACTCGCTGCCTGTGGGGAGCCCAGCCTCCGGCGGGGGCACGAGACCAATCCACAGCCCGTCAGCCGGGGTCTGATGCGGAGCGCGGCCTTGCTGGCGTGTTAATGAGGAGCCGCTCGCCGATCCCGGCAGGACGTTCCCCTAACGAGAAGCTTCAGTGTCTTGGTGAAATTAACAAGCCTTTGATGGGGACACGTAGCCAAAGCTATATCGACTTCCTAACCGTTTATGACTCGGTGTCACCGGGAGATGACACCCTGTCACTGCACTGCCACACCTGCAAAAAGAGCCACCACCAGAGAAGAGTCGTCGGTTACGTGTTGAAACGACTGGCTCTCCTGCGGCTCAAAGTCATGACTGGGACCTCAGGATGGGTCCCCACGTGAGGGCCCTGTGACGCGTGCGCTGGACACCCAGGGCCCTGTTGCCCTGGGGCTCCAGGACGCGGCCAGCTCGGGCCCCACAGGGAGTGCGGTGGCATGACTGGGCCTGGCGCCCCCGCCCCAGCTCAGGCGTCAGCTCCTCCTCCGGCCTCCGTGTGGCTTCTCGGGGCAGGGCGGCACTGCCCCCAGTTCATCCTCACCGCCAGGGCCTGTCCCGGCAGGTGCCAGGGTTTGCTCCTGGGCTTGTGGCGGGGACACAGTCAAAACCCCCACAAGGGGCACTCCTGACCTCCGTCCCTGCGGGCCACCCCGGGGGCCTCTTCTCCTGGGACAGGAAAGCTTCCCGGCACCGGAGACGCTTCCACACCACCTTGACCCCTCAGCTCACCTGTGGGCTCGAGCCCCAGGCCCCAGCGTCTGCCCATTGAGGATGGGAATGGCCTCAGGACATCGGTGTCCCTGCTCCTGCACACAGGGAAGGAAACGGGCAGGACCTGGTGAAATACGGAGGGACAGGGCGCAGAGGCCCCAGGGGGGCGGGGAGCTGGGGATGTGCATGCAGGGCGCCAAGGTTCCAGCCCCGCGCCTCTGCCTGCTCTGAGACCTGCTGTGTGTGCGCCTGGGGCTGAAGCAGGTCCCTCCCGGGGCGTCGTGCAGCTCCAGGCCTCAGTTCATGGGGCTACAGCTCCCCCGTCACCCGGAAGGCCCAGGTGTCCCGGAGACCAGGCAACTTTGGAGCTGAGGCCCGTGCTGGCCTCCTGGGGCTCCCAGTAGGCCCTCCCGGCTTGGGTTGAATTCCCCACTGCACATAGTGGGGGGCCTTCTGGTGCCCACACCGACGTCTCACTAGGAGCCCCCTCAGGCTGAGCAAAAGCAGCGGGAGTCGCTGTGCCAGAGTTTGGGGTGTCCTGGAGGGGTCACACAGCCAGGGAGAGCCGAGTCTAGGGGTCAAGGTGAAGAGGGGTCTGTGAAGAAGTGTCCGCCAGGACCTCAGACCAGTTCTGGGCAGATCTTCACTGAGGAGTGGGACGCTCCCCACCCCCACCCTCTCTGAGCTCCACTGCAGCCCAGTGGGGATGCGCAGACCCCTGGGGACAGGCAGCTGGGATGGGCAGGAGAGGGAGAGATTCCACCCCTTCTGTGTGTCCCGGAGCAGCACCCCCTCACCTCCTCGGGACCACCGTGGAGAAGCCCGTGCGCAGCCAGCGGGCGCAGCGGGCGCAGCAGGCGTGGGCAGAGCGTCCAAGCTGTGCCGACGGGGCTGTGTTAGGGAGCAGCTCCCAGGGAAAGCACTTCCGGCTCGGCTGCAGGGACGCAGCGCACGGATCTGAAACACAGACTCGGGGTGTCCGTGCGTGAGGCCTGACCTTCCCTGAAGCACATTTCGCAGGATCATCCTGTGACTTGTCCTCCTGGTGACACCACTCCGCTAAGCCATGTCACCACTCCATGCCTGCCACCCTCGCTGCACCTGTCACCTTCATGCTGGCTGGAGGACGGAACTCTCCACTGCAGTGGGTGCAACGGCGTCCCCCCAAAGTGCTATCCACTTGGACCGTGGGACTGTGCCCAGGCACGGCCCCCAGGAGGTGCAGTGACTCTGGTGGAATCTGGGGCAGAGGCAGGACAGCCACTGGCAGCGGACTGAACAGGCTGACCATCAGCTCGCACAGACACTCGTGTGAGCAGCAGCCCAGCCTGCAGGGGGCTGACGGGCTCTCACAGGGAGGGTGCCCCCTGGGCTCCCGTGGGTGACAGCAGGCTGCTCTGGGCCAGCAGCAGCTCCTGGGGGCCTGCAGAGCCAGCCCCACCGACGGAGGCTTGTCCGCCCTTCTGCAGTGGGTGCAACGGCGTCCCCCCAAAGTGCTATCCGCCCGAGACTCGGAGCCCCGGTGACACTGTCCTGCCACCTCCGCTCCTGTGACCTGCTCGCCCTGTGTGCCCTCTGTCCCCAGTGCACGCCGACCTGCATGCTGTCTCTCACCACCCGAGGCCGGGGGTCCTGGGCCAGAGTGCGGGCTCTTCTGTGTTCCCATGGGGACTCTGCTGTCACATCTTCACGTGGCAGGAGGACAGTGACCGCTCTCTGGGCCCTTCTGATAAGGGCACGAATCCCATCCATGGGCCACGCCCACGGCCCCCTCACCTCTCAAGGGCCCCACCACCTAGCACATCACCGAGGGGGGTTGACTTCAGCCCACAGTGTCTGGGGGACACGAACCGATCGCAGTCATGGGCTCGACGAAGGAAAGGCACAGGGAGCTCTGGGATTGGTGACTCCCGGGCCGAGGACTCTGGGTCTGCATCCTCGCTCAGCCGGCCTGCCCTGCAGGGGAGCGTTTCCACCCCACAGTGACCTTCGGCAGCCACGTGCGTCATCCCACCCCTCAGCCACTCGGGGCTCCCTCCTCCTGCCGTCCCCATGGACCATGTCCCAGGCTGTCCCACCACCCTTGGTCAAAACACCATCAGCGCCTGGCCCAGCTGTCATGCTGTTGACGATGACATCACTCCCTCCCCCCCAGACACGCAGCTCCTAGACACATGCTCTCCTCGGTCCCATAGAGGCTGGGACCCGGCTGTGGGTGCATCCCCGGAGAGCCCCGGCCTTGGCAGAGTGTGATGCAGCTCAGGCACTGGGTGGGCACCTGCTGGGCGGGGTCTGCCCTGCGAGCATCTGCCAGTGAGATGGCTCTCGGGCCTGGGCCACACGTCCTCTCCCGGGAAGAACGCAGCACCTCGGTGGCTAGTGTGCCGGCCATGCTGGGGGACAGCCTCCTGGCAGCGCCGGGCCCAGCAGGCGGCCCTGTCTCTGCGTTTCCACAGCTTCGCGTGCCTGCTCCCACCCCGGGGTTCACAGCTTGTCATTGTTATCACACTTGCTGGGAGGTGACAGATGGATTCTGTTCATTATGTACCTTTCCTTGGCCCTGTCTGTCGCATGGAAACACTACCCAGGAAGGAGGGGGCTGGAGTGCAGCCGCAGCCGGTGCTGGGCCCGGTGGCATCAGGCCCCACCGAGTGTGCGGGACACATGTGAGATGCCCGTTTTCAGCATGTGGTGCGGAAGCATCTCTGCTCATGGTGCCAGTGTGCTGCCGTCAGGGAGATCAGCGTGGTCGTGGCACTCGACTTCCGAAGAGAAAGGGGCGCCTCCTGCTGTGGCTGACACCTGAGTGCTGGACGCTTCCTGTGGGGGGGCCACACCGAGGCTGACGCCCCGCTGGGGCCCTGAGCGTCTGAGACAGACGGGGACTCGCCCGAGTTTCCTGCTGGTTTCTGGCCTTCGAGGTGGAAACCCAGCCCCTGGTCCTCTTGTGGCCTCTGGAAGCAGACCGTGGTGGCGGCCAGGGGAGGGCAGCGGTGAAGGCCACATCTCCGTCCACGCATCTCCCGGGGAAACTGAGGCGCTCTCAGACTCTGAACGCTGACACTTGTCTTCCTGGGGATTGTGCGAGGACGGAGCAGAGGTGACAGCAGGTTAACTCCAGGCAGGGAGCACCTGAAAGTCGCTGAGAGGCGCAGGTGCCGGCGAGGGCACACAGGGCGAGCAGGTCACAGGAGCGGAGGTGGCAGGACAGTGTCACCGGGGCTCCGAGTCTCGGGCGGCCGCCAACTCCACTGTCCTTGTTTCCCACGAGGAAAATCGTTCTCTCCATGTGACGCTGCGTTTCCTGCGCGTCTAGTCAGGAAGTTCTGAAAGCCCAGCGGTGCTGACCCGGGTTCTGGCTCGGGAGCCTATCATTAAAACTGATGACATCGGCCTAACGCGTTCTGAGGGATGGGCACGGGAGATGATAGGTCTTGAAAATGTGCATTGTGGGAAAATGTCTGAGTAGATGGCGTGGCCGTCAGGGAGATTGGCTGGCTCGGGCGCCAGCGGCTGTGGCGCGGCCCAGGAGAAGACATAAATGCCGGGCGGCGCACGGTGCCTGCAGGGGAGAGCCACGGCGATAAGCGGCTCTCCTGCACCGTTCTAGAGCATTCCCTCCCCCTCCCCTCTCGCTCCCCTTCCTCCTCCTCCTCCTCCTCGGGTGCTGTTTGCTGTTTGGAGCCCAAAGTCCCCCAGACGCAGGGGTCACAGGGCTGAGCCTGGGGCTGGAGGGCAGCTGTGTCCCGAGGCTCTGAGGCCGAGGCCCCTTCAGCAGGCTTTCCGGGGCTGCGTTACACTCTCCTGACTGATAGATTGGGGGCCCTCTCCCAGATGAGACACCCTGGAGCCCCGACTTCCTGGGTGATTCTACTGTCCCCCCTGGAACAGGTGTTCTTTCTTCCCGGTCATGGCCATCACCTGTGGATGGATCGACACTGTGTGTGAGCAGCGCTGTCTAGAAATTCAAGGTGAGGTTGCAGGATGGGAGTCTCACCTCCCTGGTCGTCTGCCGTGTGTGTGTGTGTGTGTGTGTGTGTGTGTGTGTGTGTGTTTGTTTGCACAGGTTGCTGCACAAGCCATCCATGGGCGTCTGACAGCCACCAGGGAGGGGGGGACCGGCACCAGGCACACAGGTTGGGACACGGCGTCTTCCCGCACAGCCCCTGGTGGCCCTGTCCCCACTGTGGGGAGTCTGCAGCAGCGGCAGCACCACGTGGGGGTCTGGGAGGCCAGGCTGCCCCGCCTGCCCTGCTTTGCTGAGGAGACCCCTCTTCCCCTGTCAGAGCTGCCTGCCCGGCATGCAGACACCCACCGGTGTGAGGGGCCCCTCCGGTGGGCACGCTGGGGTCAGGCGCATCCTGAGCCCTAGAATAGCGTGGCCTGTGGCTGGTGGCCTCAGCTGAAGATGAGGGAGTCGTGGTCCAGTCAAGGCATCGCAGAAACTTCTGGAAGCCCTGCCGTCCCTCGTCCTGGAAGCTCTCAACAAGTTCGTTCTCCGACTCTCAATTCGCGGCCCTCCAAGGGAGACTAGTTTCACTGGCCCACTCAGACCATCTGCCTCCTCTTCTAATCTCAGATCCTTCCCCAAATGGATACCCAGGTGTTCGTGCACCTGTTCCCCAGCCAGGCGGGGAGCCGCCGCGCCCCAACCCGGCCAGGTCTTGCCCATTCGCACGCTCCCTCTACATCAGTGATGTCCTCGTGCAAACAAGTGCTCCGGCGGAGGAGGAGCAGCTGGCTCGTCACCTGGTGCCGGTGCCCCAGCGCTGACCCGCTGACCCGCCCTCCTCTCCCGCAGCTCCCTGCAGTGCGCCGACCTCTGCCGTCCCACCAGCTGACCCTCACCACTGTCTTTACAGGGACAATGGCACGCTCAGGCCACCATGCCTGTTACCACCGCTCCGCATTCACACTGAGTGTCTGCGACGTTTTTGGGAGAAAGCGTAAAATTGCTCATTTTACTGAGCTAATTAGAACAAGTCGGCCCCTTTTATGAGGACAGAACGCCAAGGGCCGGGCGCAGCCTGCCAGTCGCCCCCTGGGGAGCCGGCCTTCTGGAAACTGGCAGGCTGTCAGCGTCGGGGACGCTTCTCCGGGAAATTCGGGCTTCACTCTCCTCGATGGGCCAGTTTCCCGTGATTGGGAAAGAACAAGGCAGCGCCGCGAGCACTCTGCCTGTCCATCCGCGGGAAGACTGGAGAGGGCGTTCGCCCGAGCACGTGGGCTTTCCCTCTCCTCAGACATAAAAGGAGGAAGAAAAGAGACAGGAAAATGTGAAAGGGCCACGTTTGCTGTCATCTCAGCGAGAACTGCAGTTTCATTCCCGATCCCGCGGGGGATTCGTGCGCGAACCGGCAGCTGGCAGAGCCCCGGAGCCCCGCGTGCGTTAGCGCGGGGAGCTCCGTGCTTGGGGGAGCCCCCCGAATGCCGATCCAATGAGCAGAGATTTCTGTTATTAGCAAGATAATTAAGACAGTGGGGGGGGCCCTGGCTGGTGTAGCTCAGCGGATTGAGCGCGGGCTGCGAACCAGGCATCGCAGGTTCGATTCCCAGTCAGGGCACATGCCTAGGTTGCAGGCCATGTCCCCCAGCAACCGCACATTGATGTTTCTCTCTGTCTCTCTCTCTCTCTCTCCCCCCCTCCCTTCCCTCTCTAGAAATAAATAAATAAATAAAATCTTAAAAAAAAAAAAGACAGTGGGGGGTGAGTAAACAAGATCAGGAGGGAGAAGCCAGGCTTCTCCGGAAAATTCCAACCCAGACCGGCGGAGCAGAGGCTGGGCGGGGCGTCCTGGAGCCACGCCCCGGGAGGCGGGGCCAGTGCAGCCAGCAGCAGCACCCTGCCCTGGTGTCGGCGCGTCGGCGTTTGGGGCCGCGTGGCAGGGGACCGAGGGCAGAGGCCGCGCTCAGACGAGGGGGCCTTGGGGTCCGGGGAGCAGACGGAGGCCCCCCCGAGTCCTGACGACGCAGCTCCCCACTGCTGGGTGGGCGTGGCGCCCTGTGTGGCCGTGCCACCTCCAGCCAGGCACCGGTACCGCCGTCCCTCCTTCTCGGCGCTGCAACGGGGCCCGGAGGGTTTTGGAGGCTTTTGGAGGCTGAGACCATCGCCCTGAAAGTGGGAAGCCTCCCAGCGGGGTTTCGGCGGTGGCAGCCGGGGGAGGGGCGATCCCTGGGCCCAGGCCCCTCCCTGGTGTGTGCATGGCGTCTCGTCTGTCTTCGTCTTCAGCCCCTTCTCCCTCCCCTCACCTCCATCCCTCTCTCCCCCTCGTTCTTTGCCTCTGGTGTCCTGGAACATTTCTCATTCGAAAAGTAAGGTCGTGCTGTTTATCTGAGTGACTCTCTTCAACCGAAAGACTTGGCTGAAGTTTTTTAGAAGAAGCATTTTTAACTCCGTTTCTTAATATTAAGGCTCTGGAAGAATCAGCTCTCCCAGTCCCGTCAGCCTCAAGTTCCCCGTGTTTGAGAAACGGACATTCTGTCTTGAGCCCTCCCAGTCTTGGGGCGCTACGACAAATACATCCGGTCCCGTGAGTCGTGCAGGTGGCGGTCCCCAGCCTGCTGCACCCAAGTGTCAGTGCAGGTGACGACTCTGCAAAGGCGGGGCCACCGCCCTTCTGCCCCCTGCAGCCAGGGGCTCACGGTCATAAACCAGTCACCTCCACAAGTTGCACGTTCTACTGTGGCTGCCCCCCAAGTTCAGGCGTCTACTTCTCTGTTGGGAGAATGACAGCCAGCCGTCACCATGGACAAGCAGCTGTGTCCTGGTGGCTTAGCACCGACCGGCTGATCCTGGGTCACGAGGTGCCCAGTGTGGGGAGGCAGCTCTCCGCACCTTGTAGCTCGGCCTTCTGGGGGCGTGGCTGGGAGGAGGAGGCCACGGCCATGGGCCAGAGCGAGTCCTCTCTGGGAAACCAGCTACAACTGTGAAAAAGGGGTGGCTGCCTCCGGAGCACCTGGTCAGGACTGACCGACTCTGCACGGGTGCCGGGGAAGGGAAGGGAAGGCGAGGAAGCCGTCCTCAGTGAGCAGAGCAGAAAACTCATCAACGCTGGATCCCTCCGGTCAAGGAAACCAAGAGTTGATTCTTGGAAATAGAAACGAATACAATGGCGAGAGCTGGCCTGAGACGGACTTTCCCCGCCGCGTCGTGGCCGCGGGCGAGCATCCGGAGTCTCGGCCAGCGTGAAGGAGGGGAGAGGAGGAAGAAATGGGAGAATCGGGGACACGGGGGGGGGCGGGGGGAAGCCGGCCTGTCTGAGGCTTGACCACGTCCAAGCTACAGTTCCCGGGTAGAAAATCCAAGAAGACCCGCAAACCATGGAAACGGGTCCCAGACGGCGGTCCCCAGACTCTCTGGCACCAGGGCCGGTTCTGCGGAAGACAGATGGGATGGGTCCGGGCGTGGGGGAGCTCTCCGTGAGCTTCCCTCGCTCGCACACGAGCTGTGGAGGGGCGGGGCGGGGACAGGAGGCGGAGCTCAGCGGCCGGGTCCCTAACAGGTCGGTCAGCGACCCGGGGTCGGGGACCCTGGTCCCGGAGAGGACACCAGTCCCACGCCTGCCCCCGCTCTGCTCCGCATACGTGATACTGGGCAGGTCGAGCACCCTGCTTTCCCATCTGCCCTGCCCACATCTGTCAGCGCCTGTGTCGAGGTGTGAAAAAGATTCGTGAGAAGATTTTTTGGGGGGGAAAACGTATAAAACATCCCTAAAAGAGCAGAAGAGGCCCTGAGAGGAAGAAGAGATCGTCTGCACTGTGTCGGCCCCCTGGACGCGGACGGCGGTGGCCTGGCACGGAGCGCCCCGCAGTGCGGAGGGACGGAATGTTCCGGCAGCGATTGCAGTGGGGACAATGGTGTCACCGAATGAAAAAAATAAAACTGATCTGTCCCTTATATCGAAAATGAACCTACATCCCAAGTACGCTAAACACCTGCATTTATTAAAGCAAGACTTGAGGGCATCATGAAGAAAATGTGGGCCATGTGTTTCCAGCCTCGACTTAGAAAGCGGTCTGCAAGACAAGACCCAGCGGGTTCGAGTCACACCGCGGGCCACCGGAGAACTCAGCTGCGCGAGGCTTTCGTTTCCGAGAGTTGGGAGGGAGTCTCAGGGGAGGGGACACGCCGCAGGCGGAGGGGGCGCCCGGGGCTGAGGAGGCCGACGTGGGGGCAGTGCGGGGGCGGGGGGTGCCGGCTCCCCCCTTCCCCCCGAGCAGCGAGGTGCGGCCGGACGGGCGCCGGGCTCAGGGCCACGTAGACGCTTCACAGGGAAAGGAGAACGCAGAGGCCAGTTTTAAATCCTCCGAACGTCGTGCAATCGGGAGACTGAATATTCAGGCCGCATAAATAAGCCCTCGCCTGCAGATTGTCAAACGTGCGAACGCCTGGGCTGTGATGACCAGCCCGGGGGAGGTGCTGGTGGGGGCAGGGAGGCGGGCAGGAAGGAGCCCCCGCAGCAAGGACGCCCCAGCCCTGCACCCCAGGAGCCCTCCCCATCCGCCCCCCCACCCGCCCGGGACAGACCACAGGAGAGCCTGCCAGCACGCCAGAAGCAGCAGCGCTTTGGATGCGAGGACACTTTCTGAAATGACAGCTATCCGGCAGCGTGAAGCGGGACCAGCATTCAGCAGTGACTCGCAGAGAGCTGCATCTGTCCGTCTGGACGCTGCCCCGCACCGCGCTGCGTGCGGGGTGCACCGTGGTCACTGGCCCCCGGAACGCCGCAGCACAGTGCCGGGAGGGGCGGTGCCGAGCGCTGCTCTGAGCGCTGTGCTGCGGCGCCCACCGAGCCCTGACTCGGGAGAGAGGCCGGCCTTAGCCGGCGTTAGCCTCAGCAGCGCTCCACCAAGGCCAGGGCCCGGGAGACGGATGAGACGAGTGGGAAACTACTTTTCTCTTGTGTGACTGTGAAGTCCAAAGGCCAAACCACCGGGGACTCGGCTTCATCCACGGGGACCTGGGGGTTACAGTCCCCCATTATTTTTCTGCTCCGCCATGCCTTGGGAATAGCTCCTGTTCCCAAGTTTGCCTCACGGTCAGAGGCTGCTGCAGGTGTTCCAGCAGTCTCATTGCTACTCCAGGCTAATAGCAGGTGGAAGTGGAGGAAGATGAAGGAATGCAGTCCCTGCCTCTGGTCATCACCTCTGGGGAGTGAAGGGGCTGGGACAGTGACAGGGCAGAAGCGGTCTCACTGACTGTGGAACAATTTCTTTCAGAAGTAATAACCAGAAACAAACACGGACTTTTTCATTTGGTTAAAAGCAATGATCGGTAAAGTGTGTTTTTCACATTATTTGTTCTCTGTGGTTTCGTTTATGTCTGGAATAGTTTGCAGGAATAAACGTGAATAAAATATGAAATACATTTAATCCGTCGATTTTGATTAATGACAATGATTAGTGACATAAGAGAGAGCAGACTCTGTTGAAATCCCGCTCCTGGAGGAAGGCAGAGCGGCCCTGGACACGGGCAGCATGGTCCCCCATGGAAGCCCCCAGCGCTGCGGTCGATGTGACGGGTCCTCCAGCCTCCTCATCAGCCCGATGTGTCCCCCCTCCTCCTGCATTCCGATTGGGCTCTGCCTGTGTCTTGGAGTCCAGAATAATCCCCCATCCCGTCCACCTGCCCAGACCGACCTGTAGCTCCAGCCCATCCCCAGACCTCGGGAGGCCCCCGGGGCTGCCACCCTTG
Organism: Tonatia bakeri; assembly: GCA_004024845.1. Classification (NCBI taxonomy): domain Eukaryota; kingdom Metazoa; phylum Chordata; class Mammalia; order Chiroptera; family Phyllostomidae; genus Tonatia; species Tonatia bakeri. Next base: position 90,783 of record PVIA01005001.1, read on the forward strand.
ACTTTAGTGCTCCTGTGGGCACTGGTCATCGTTTCACCCCTCGCCCACCCAGCGTCCATCCCGGGCCAGCCCGGGAGCAGGGGGCCACAGGCCTGGCTGTACCTGAGCCGGTGCCTGGAGCGCCCCTCCACGGGAGGGCTTGGGCGCGGTGGCGAACCCGTCACCAGGAGGGCGAGGAGCAAGTCCCCACGAGCTCGTCCGGCGAGGACGGGACAAGCAGACCCCTGCCTGTCACTTCATCACAGGGGCGCTGGACTAGGAGCGGCTGCCAAGAAGGCACTCAGCAGCCCCAGGACGTGGGCACAGTTCCCGCCACGTCCTGCGGTGTCCCCTGGGTGCAGCGTTCACTGTACCTCCCAGCCCCTCGGTCACATGTCTCTTCATCAACCACACTTCCGCCGGCTCTGCTCCCCACTCACTCATTGCTCACGTTTGCTAAAGAGGCTCTTGATTTCTGAGTCTTCAGGTGGTTTCCGAAGGTGCTCCTGCTGGGACCCTGTGACAGGAGGGGAGGGTTGGGGGTGAGCCCTCCCAGAGGGGGTGGGCTCCTCCCTGGGGACTGAGGCCCAGAGGGGTCAGGAGTGAAGGAGGAGGGCAGATGGCATCTTGGGACCCCAGGAAACCCCAGGGGACAACAGCCAGAGTGTGAGATGGTCTCTGTTGCCACACAGCACCCCAGACGCCCCTAGGCACGTGGGACAGTCTCAGCCGAGTGTGCTCTCTCCTGCTGGGGGCTGGACAAGCGGGGGCCTGCATGCCAGGCAGAGAGGACCCTCCCGGGGTTCCCACATCACACAGGGAGCGGGTGGTGCAGGCACACCCTGAGCCCACGGGAGCGGCCACCCCAGCCCCAGCCGCCATGGGCGAGGCAGCCCCATACGACGAGCGGCAGCTGGTTCTAAGGAAGCCGACGCCAAGTCAGGCGGCCGCTGAATTAAAATGCAAGGCCTCTCTTCCAGTTCCCTGACAGCCCATGGAGGGGGGACCATGAGTCTTTCCACGGGAGAGATGAGCATTAATAAGATAAAGCCGTACTTGGAGCAGCTGACACTTTGATGAATGGGTGGGATGATTGGACGGGAGACATTTGATGGATAATATTTGGGGTTGCCGCAGGTTGCATTTAATTGTTCCTTTGCCGTTCTCAACTCGAGTTAAGTGAGAAGAAACCCTCAGCGATGCCGGAATTCATCTTCCAGGAGGCAGACGCGAGGCTCCGTGCTCAGTCCAGCCGGGAAGCAGGGAGTCGTAGCCACAGCCTCCGGGGACTCTGGTCCCCTGGACACGCAGTCTGCAGGCAGCCCCTGCTGCCCCGGGCACCCAGCCCAGCGCCCCTGAGCGGGGACGCTACATGCACGTGAAGACACCAGCAAATCAAGATATTAGTTCTCCACAAGCGAACACAAAACTCCGAGGCGATTTCCAACAGAACTTCAGCGTGAGTGTTTAATGTGGTTGAAACGAACATCCGTGTGCATGATGAAGTGCGTGCCTGTCAGTCACCAAGAAAACCACGATAAGTAAAAGTGCGAGGGTCTGGCCCAAGGGACCTCAGAGCTGGGCAATGTGCAGGCAGCAGAGGAGGCCGCGTCGCCGTGGGGACCCCAGGGAAGGACGCTCCCTTGGAAGCCGTGTGGGCTCCGTGGCCCGTGGGCGGGGAAGCTAATGAATCGGGCTTCTCTTTCATCTGGCATTCAGAAATAAGGAGCAGATGCCTCAGATATTAAAATATTAAAAGAAAAATGTGTATAGTCTCGGAAGAAAATAAATATGTGTATAACCTATGGCTTAGACAAATGTTTTTAATGAATATTAGCAACTAAGGAGCTATCACAGAAAAAATGATAAAGAAACAATGTAACCATATTTCACCATTTGTGTGAAGTAAGAGACTGTTACCCAAACGACAGGAAAACGTGTTCAGTGCACAGCGTGCTGGACAGTCACCAGCTAGAGCACACCAAGAGGTCCTAAAATGGATTTTTTTAAAAATTTTATTTCTTTTTAGACAGAGGGGAAGGAAGGCAGATAAGGAGAGAAACATCAAAGTGTGGTTGCCTCTCAAGCGCCCCCTACTGGGTACTTGGCCCACAGTCCAGGCACGTGCCCTGACTGGGAATCAAACCAGCGACCCTTTGGTTCACAGGCCGGCACTCAATCCACTGAGCCACAGCAGCCAGGGCTTAAAATTGATCTTTAAAAAGACAAAGAGATAAGACAAAAGTACACGGATAGGCACTTATTAGAAAATTCCCAAATGGTCAAAAATAGTGTGGAAAGTACACTAAGTCACAGGGAGCCGGGACGCACCGATCGTTTTAATAAGACGCCTGCTCTCACCTCTCAGGCAGAAAGCCGCAGGGCGCGTTTGGGTGGAGACCCGAACACAGGAGCGTCTCGCGCGTCCCTGGTGGGAGCTTGGTGGCCCCGTAAGCAGCCGCCCGAGAACGTGGGCTGGAATTGCAAACACACCGAGCCTGCCCCGGCCTGCCCTCTCTGGCTCCTGGCAACCATCGACTCCTGTCGCTGGCCCCTATACACCTTCTAGAACCTTCTGCATATGGCTTCACACCCAGGTCGGTGTGAGGTAAACCTAAGGTTCTCAGAAGTCAGGACAGGCTCCCGGGGGGCTGACAGAGGGGCCCTGGCTTCTAAATCTCTGGGGCTGGATCTAGGCCCGAGACCCTCGGTGGCCTCCCCCCTGCCAGCCACATCCTGGCACCTGGCGCCCACCTACCTGCAGGGCGGGGCTGCAGACCAGCAACCTCTCTGTCCCTGAGGAGGTTCCCAGCCCAGCCCAGGCCACATGCTCAGGAGGCAATTTTCGGGGTCACAGGTGGCCCAGGCAGTGCCGTGCTGGGTGCACCCTGGCCGAGGTGCCCTGAGGATGTTCTCAGCCCTGGGTGCTGAGGCCATTACCGGCTCCAGAGAGCACACCGCAGGCAGCGCTCACCCCCACAGAGGGGTCTCCATCGCCCCGCCCGCCCTCTCTGCTCTCCGACCCAGATCCCCACCCTCTGAGTCTTGGGACCTTCTTTCAGGAGAAACGCTGGGTGGAAGAGAAAGCACGGGCCAGGGCACAAGGACAGACAGGACAGGGGCCTCCAGGGAGGATAGCACAGGCAGGGACCATGGAGGCCCCGTGAGGATGCGGCCACTGGGGCAGGGAACGCTCCCACTCAGGGCCAACGGGCCAGGCCCCGAGGGCCCCCTCACTCCCGGCCTCTTGCCGGAGGGGCCTCCCACCCTGGTGCGGTGACTTCAGTGGGAGCAGCCCAGCGCTGGGGTAATGGACTTGGTGGCTTGCTCCGAAGCCTTTGCCGCTGACCCTTCCCTGCAAACGAACTTCGCAGACAGACCTGGCTTGATAACTCGCTCGGTGACTTGGCAGCGCCGAGCTAACACCATTAATCCCCGGCTTCCATAGTTGGCAGAAGGCTCTAAGCGCCTCTAATACTTTCTAAATCTGACAGTTTTAATTATTTCCCTTCACCACTATTGATCAGGCACGTCAACCCAGGACTTTGAAGGAGGGCCTTGGTCAATGTCCATTGCCAATACCGGAGCCACGAATGGGTCTGGCCATGGTCAGCAGGCTAGGCAGGGGGTGGGGCGGCCTGCTCACTCACGGCCACCTGGTCCCCTCTCGGGAGGTGTCACCAAGGAGTCGCCCCAAGGGCACGTGTCCCACGGGCCAGGGGACATCCCTCTGAGGTCCATGGTGAGCCTGGGGTGGGGGTGAAGAGTGAAGCCCCGCCCTCGAGCACCCCTGAGATGAATGAGGGCATGTGCCCTTCCCCCCACGCGCCTGCAGGTGAGACAGGAACACACCTGGAGGGCGGGCCGGGCAAGGACGCCCACCTGCTTCCGTTTCTGTGCCGCTTGAGTTTCTCTTTCACGTCATTTTCTAAGATTTCCCACCTGCCTGCAGACCTGCCCCTGACGTGTGGCGGCAGCAGACTGCCCCCCAGCCACAGGTCAGACACGGCGGTGACGAGGAACTCTCTCCCGATTGATGGGCGTGAAGGAAGTGCCCCTCGTGGCCTCCGTGGGGTGGTGACGCTCTGGCAGGTGACACTCCACAGGTGTCTGTGCACTCAGGCATGAGATCTTCCTGGAAGGGACACCTGGGGTGGAGAGAGCATACCTTCCAACTGGGCATCTGTAGGGCTGAGCCACCCCCAGAGAGGCGCACCGTGTGGGCTCTGCCACTGAGGACATCCCCGCGCTGCCTCCGGCCATGGCCACACGCTCGGTTCTCAACGCCCACCCCCGTTTCGTCTTCGTCCTCACCGGTTCGATCTTGCCTGTGGGTTTGCCTGTTTTGCAGCTGTTCCTTGTTTTTCGCCCCCTGCGTGACTCTCACCCACTGCGGACAGCACCCCGCGGGTCTGCCCGCTGGCGAACACTCGCTCTGTCGTCTCCATGGCTCCTGATGCCTCTCCCCTCTGGTGCTTCCATTTCCATGTTGACACGTCTGCATTCTCATGTCTGAGACCCACGTGCTCCTCAGAAGAGGGTGTTGCTGCCGTTCATGGCTTGTGCTGGTTCGTGCCTTTCTGTTTCCCAGACAGACCGTCACGGCCTGGAAGCTGAGTATCGGGGCGGCGATTCCAGCGTTGTTTGTACCCCAGACCACGTTCTCGTGTGTGCTGTGGTCTTTCTCTGCTTTTTATTCTTCTTCTTCCCGTCCACCTTTCTATTTTTTGCCTCGTCTGTCGAATCCATCATTCCCCGTTTTTCCTTGTCTCAGGCTGAGAGTCTGCTCTTCGTGCGTCTGCAGTGCGGCTGCGAGTTTGCCCCGCCCCCCCCCCCCCCCCGGCACACAGGGGTGGGCAGAGGGCGCAGCCCGGAGGGCGTTCATTCTGGTGTCATTATGTACCAGTCGTTGTATTCTTTACTTGTAGCCCAACCATATGCTTCCGTCTGCCCACCCCTGGGTGTTAAGTTTAAATTCCAGAAGACGGAAAACTGGGATCTGGTTGAAATGGCATCAGGTTAACACAGTCATCGGGGGAGAGTTTGCAGCCACGCACAATAGGAAGTCTCCCCACTAAGGCTCGCCGTGTCCGCAGGAGACGAGGCATCCTCATGGCTTTCCCACGGCGCTCACGGCTCTCTGACACAGACGCAGTGCGTGGCCTTGTTACGTCTGAGTTCTCTGTCACTAGTGCGGACGTGGCAGGCAACGGTCTTCTCTTTGAGGTCATTGTCGGGCTGTCGTAAAGCTCCTGGGTCAGTGGAAGACAGGGGGTCTGCCACCTGGCTGCCTTCTGCACGCAGACGTAACTCAGAGTCTCCGTTTCATCCTGCCGGCTTTTCCAGAGCTCCCCACTCCATCGGGTGATGACGGGGCACTTCCAAGGCGTCTTCCTCTGAGCACACCTGCAGCCTTCCACCCTGCGCCACGGCGTTTCTCGGCCACTCCTTCCGCCGTCTCTCAGGGAACATCTGCTGCGAGATCCCACCTCCCAGGCCCCGAGGATGCCGGAGCTCAGGGTCTGGGGACGAGGCTCCTGAGACTGACAGCGGTGCCTGCTGTGGTCTCTGCCGCTTCACCGTGACAGGTGGCAGCCCGGACACAGTGTCCTCTGTCAGGCTGCTGATTCTCCGAGTCCCTCAGGGCGTTCGCCTCCGGGTCATGGAAACCCGTTCATGAAGATGCTTTTCCTTGTGAATCTGTTAAAACTTTAAGAAACTGGGTGGGCATTTCACCTCTGGAACGCATCTGGGGTTTACGGGGTGCTCACTGGCTTTGTTCTCCGTTACCGGTTAATGCGCTGGTTTCCTGAAGGCGAGAAGGTCCTTGCGCTTCTGATGGAAGAAAGCCCTGTGGTGGCAAGCCTGGTGGGACGGCCTCCCGGCCTCCTGTCTCCTTCGGGAGTTCAGGCAGGGTGGTCTGTGCGACGTGACGTCCCTGGGACGCCCCCTCCGCCCGCCCCCCACCTCTGGCCCATGCCTGGCCATCAGGCCGTCGCTGACGGTTCCGAACTCCTTTTTCATAATTTCCCTCCTTACAGTTACTTTTCCTCTTTGCAGATAATTTTCCTCGTTCGCCTTTTCCTGAGTACACACCTTTTCCGTTCAGCTTTTAAAACTTGGTTGTGATATTTTCTTAGTTTTTCTCCTTCTTGCCCAGATTCGCCACGTTTATTTTATCAGCACGCCGGAGGAGGAGCCGCGGGTCCCACCGATCAAGCTCGCCTGAACGTTCATCGTTCTGTTCCAGCTTTACTGAGACACGATTGACGTAGGATTTAACAAAGCGTTGAAACTGTGCGTGGCCACACTCGCCGCCCCCTCTGGGCCCCCACACGGCGCCCACCTGCATCTCCTCTCTGGCTCCGACGCCTCGCTGCGTTTTCGTCTGTTCGTGTCCCCCCCACAGTCCTGGAGCTGCGCTTCTGAGTCTCACTACTTCTCTTCCTCTTCCCCTTCCTCTTCCTGTGAGTCTCACTACTTCTCTTCCTCTTCCCCTTCCTCTTCCTGTGAGTCTCACTACTTCTCTTCCTCTTCCCCTTCCTCCTCCTGTTGCTGCACGTGATTCCCTCCCTGCACCTTCCAGTGTCTCTCCCGCCCCCGCGTGTGGGGCGGGGCCCACGCCGGGAGAGCTCCGCGGAGGTTCCCGGCGCCCTGGCCGTGCAGCGGCCCCCTCTGCCCCCCGCCGTTCCCGGTTGCCTCCAAGGTGGTGACTGGCCGGTCTGTGTCTGATGTCCCAGCAGCTGAGTCCTCATCATTCTTCTCCCTGTTAGCAGAGATTTCTCCGGAACCTTGTATGTTGAGTGATTTTTATTGCATTCTGGACACATTCCACATTATCCTACGAGACTCGGGGCTTTCACGGCCTCAGGCGAAGGTGGATTTCGGAGCATTCTGCGAGGACAGGACGTCCAGACTGTGTTGGAACCTCAGGTCCAACTTGCCCCCTGTGCCCCGTGGTTCCGGGCCAGTGCCATTCCCAGCAGTCCTGTGGGTGGTCCACGCGGTGGCCACTGTGAGGCCAGTGCCAGGGTCACCTGGTAGCCAGTCCCCAAAGTCTGTGGCACACTTTCCAGGGTCAGACCCCCACATGCACCAAGCCACAGATTCAATGCCCAGCCTTTCAGGCTCACCTGGAACTCCCCCTCAGCCCCTGTCCCCACCCCAGACTCCCCTTCCCAGGTGGGGCCAGAGAGGTGAGGCTCATTTCCAGGCCGCCACCCATCTGCCCTGACGACGTGTCCACCCAGGCCCAGGTGCCAGGAGGACGTGTGCGGAACCAGCCATGGGGGCTCACCACACACGGTGGGGTCCCCGCTCCTCTGTCAGGTGAGGGCTGCCTGCCTCGGAGCAACCGGCCGGCTGTCCTGCTGTCCCCAGGGTGCCTAGTCACGCTGTGTGCCACCCCGGCTGGGATGTGCGGCGGGGGGACAGCAGACTTTTTTCCCATGCACAGCCCCTCCCCCCTCAGGCCGGAAGCACCCTTGCTCTCCACGCCCGGGCTGGCGAGGGGGCCAGGAAACGGTGGCGTCATGGGTGGTGGGAGGAACCCAGGACTCGGAGCGCCCACACACCGCCTGTGACCACCTCGTCTCAGCATCCTCCGGCAGCTGCTACGGGGCTGGCGACTTCACGGCCACACCCAGGGCACAGGGCGCCCCCACCCCCACTGTGCCCCATGCTGGGACCCCAGTCCAGACACGTGGGTTCTCGTTTTCACTCCTGTCCTCACGAGAGTGACCGGTCGATCACCTGCCCGTGGTCGGTGGGATTTACGCTCTGTGTTCACGGCTCCAGCTCATTATTCTAACTGGCCCTTTTTCATCATTTTTAAAAGCTATCTCCATACGAAGGCCAAGCACTCCCTGCGATCGGCCGTGAACACACTCTGCCTGTGCTGTGCTCCATTCTGCTTTGTTTGTCGTCTCTCTGCCCACAAAGGCATTTTAGTCTTTCTGCGGTCAAGGCCACCCTCCTTCTCACAAACGGGCTCCTTTCTTCGGTTGTTGTTGGTTCAGTTTTTACCCTTTCCGACCGTATAGAATGCATCCTCACATACAGTGCGGGAAACGGCTCCCACCTCGCCTTTCTGTGTGGCTGCCCCGTGACTCTGACTCGACACGGCGGGAAAACACCCACCTCGCTCCCGCTCTTCACGGCACCCTTGTTCCGAGCTAAACTTCCACGGGTAATTGTATCTATTTCCGTCTATTTCTGGGTGCTCCCCCTCTCATTAGCCTGTCTGCTCGCACCCCGCCGCCGCTGCCTTCTGATGGTCCCGGAGGACTGGGGGTGCTTCGGGGTCTGATGCGGGGGTCCCCCGCCCTCCGCTCCCCGTTTCAGGGTCGGCTGCGCTGGCGCCACTTCCCCCCCTGACACGCTCTGCGAGCCACGTGCCCACCTCTGGGAACGAAGTGAAAAACCGATAGAATTTGGTGGGGATTTTTAGAAAACAGTCACACACACACACACACACACACACACACTCACGTAATTGGGACTTTTTCCCCTAACTGGGATATTTTTTCCAGTTCACTTCTGTGGGGTTGTTTCCTCCCTTCCCTCAGAGAAGCCACGTTCATGCATTGACTTGGGCGGGCCCCCCGGCCCCTCACACCGTGGGGCGCAGGATGCAGGACACAAGATGCAGGACGGTGCTTTGCGGGGGCGGGGGGGGGGGGAGAGGCGTCCCCTGCTGTGCTCCGTGCCTGCTGTCACTGAGGAGTTCACGGGGCCTGACTTGCTCTCTGTGGCCACGCCCCAGCCCTCAGCCTTTCCAAGACGCATTTTCAAAGGAGGTTCTTCCTGGGAAGAATGCTCTCAAGGGCTTGGTGTTCCCATCCTTCCCGGCACCGCATGTGTGCTGCCTCCACGCTGGAGGTTAAAAGTAACACCTGGCATTTCGTGTTGGCATCTGATACCCTATTATTTTGAACCTCGTTCCTGAAGGAGAAAGTACATGTATTTACATAATTGAATTCTTACCCGAAGAAAATGAAACCTGCTGAAACTTTTGAGTTTCACTTTGGGTTTACTTGCCGTTAACAAATACTTTCCCTTTTCCACTACTTTATGTGGTGGCTTCACCCACAGGTGGCCCAGAAAGATATTTCCGCGCACGTCCCTGTCCTCTGGTTTTCTTCTCCTCGTCCCCCCACACGCTGTGCCCACGGCCTTCCACGGAGGAATGGAATGTCAGAACTAATTCTGCGCTTTCCTCAGAATACTGTGAAAATGCTTTCATCAGCCGCAACTTAATGGAAAACCTCTCACGTGTTCATTCACCAAATATCTATCAATAGTGCCCTGGGCACGTGTGTCCACAGTCCCTGGGGGGGTCAAGGACCTCCCAAAAACCCAGTCAGAGCCTCCCTCGGCGCCCTGATGCCCACATCTCGGTGGCTGAGACAGGGCTGCTCCCTGGCCGGGTGGCCAGGGCACCTGCCTGGCCGTGAGCTTCAACCGTCCCCCTCTCCCTCCATCACGGGCTGTCTGTGTCCAGGACCAGCCATGGGAAGGACGGTCACTTCTGCGTGGCTCACAGCACACCCAAAGGCACGGATGAGAGTGTCCTGCTGAGGGTTGGTGGGGCATGGAACGGGAGGTCCCAGAGAAGGTCCTGGATGGGGAGGGAAGGTGGCCAGGTGGGAGACAGGGTGCAGAGAGCTGCCCCAACAGGGCCACTGGTGAGTGCTGCCCGCTGTGCCTGGGGGACATAACTGTCCTGCAGCACCTCGAGGCTGGCCCGCCCAGCCCAGATGCTGCTGGTCTTCATGGGCACCACAACTCTGCACCCCAGGCCTTGCAGAGGAGACTGGGTCCGGCCCCCAGGCTTCTCCCCGGGAATGCTCAGCGAGCGGGACCACTCCGGTGGGCATCCAGGCGGCTAGGGCGGGGGGCGGAGGGAGCAGGCTGGCCAGGGCAGCTGGGGGGGAGCCTGAGCAGAGGGCAGGCTGAGCGGGGACACGTGCTCCCGTCCAACTGCACCATGTCAGCCGCTTTGTGCACGTTTGTGTGACTGTGCATGTGTCACACCAACAAACACGAGACGGAATGCCCTCTTTTATACAGCGACGCTCACAGACATTCCACCAAACTCGCCCAACACACTGATGTCCGGCATGCGAACGGGGAGGCAGCTGCCCTCAGCTGGGCTGGCGCTGGGCTGGGCGGCTCTGCGGTCCAGGAGGCTGGGGCGGGTCCCTGCTGTCCCCTCCCCCGGGTGTGGCCTGCTGTGGGAGTGTCGGAGGCAGCTCGGGCCCCCTGGTGAGGAGGGGATGTGAACACGTGTGCAAGTGTGTGCTTGTGTGTGTGTGTGCGCCTGCTCATGCACGCACGTGTTGGTGTGGCTGTGTGTCTATGTGGCAGGGAGAGTTTCTGGGGATTCCTTAAGTGGTGAGGCACAGGGAGTTGAGACCAGTCCCCCGCCCCCCGCCCAGAGCTCCTTGGCTGGGGATGGGAGCATGTGTCCCGCTCAGCCTGCCCTCTGCTCAGGCTCCCCGGGTCTGCTGCGGGTCTGCCATAGCCTCGTCGGGCACTTGACCAGTAGACGAAACTCAGAAAAGTCCCTCCTCTTTGCTGGAAAATGAAATGCAGGTCGGAGGGAACTCTCTGGCCTGCAGAATCTCTGGTGGGGGCGGGGTGGGTTGAGTCTGCTGCATCCTTAATGGGCACAGTGGGGTCTGGAACTCGTTGGGAAAAATGGAAGCAATGATGGTCATTAGCTGAGTGTGGCCATGTCTCTGAGCTCCCGGCCTCCCCAGCAGCAGCTGATGACCCAGCGGGTCCGCTTCTGGAAGCTCCAGACTGTGGGACACGGGTGTGGGAGCAGAGCCGCCCGGCTTCCACCCATCCCAGCAGCTCCCGCAGATCAGATGGCTGTTTCCACCCTGTGAGCACAGGGTGTGTGTATGGGGGGGCGGGGGGCAGGCAGAGAGAAGTGCTGTGTCTTCCCTTTGTTTCAACAAGACTCAGGTCCTGGCTTACAAATTAGGACGAGTGGCCTGTAGGATCTGAAGTCGGTCCTGTCAGGGATGGGCCCTTGAGCCGCCTGGGTCAGAACACCACGGATGTGCCCCGAGGATCCCCCGTGGTGGACACAGGAGATGGCCTTCGGCACTGGATGCCGGGCCCCTCACGGGCCTCTCCTGGGAAGGAAGGGGGTGGTGACCCTGTGTCACTGCTGGGGGACATGGCTCCCAGCTCCACCAGAGTGAGCTGGGCAGCGTGGGCCCCGTGGTGTGGAAAGTGTGGAAACCAGCTGGGAGGGCAGGTGGGGAGCCGAGAGCTCACGTGGCCTCGGGGGCCCAGGCTGGGGTGGGTGGAGCTCTAAGCCCCTGGACACACCCTGTGCCCTCCCCCCTTCATGTGTGACGTGGGGAAAGTGAGGGACAGGTGACCCCTCTGCCGGTTGACTTCCAGGGACACTGTGAGCGTGGGCAGAGGGTCAGGCACCCGGGGGAGGAGTCCTGAGTGCTGTGCGTCCGCCCCAACCTGCCCAAGGGGAGGGCTCCGGGTGGCTCAGGCGGGAGGAGCCAGGGCAGGGCCCTCGGGGGAGGGCAGGCACCCCAGTGTGTCTGCCTTATGGGTCAGAGCAGAAGAAACGAGAGCGAGGTTGAATCCCACACTGCACGTCCAGCATTGGCACCAGAGTGTCCGCATGCCTTGCACTCCGGTTTTCAAAGGGCTGTGTGCAGAGAGGCCCGGCCGGCGGCCCCAGCTCTGGCTGATCTTGCCTGCCCCCGCCGTCCTTGGATCCCGCAGTCAAGTGGCCCTGGCAGACTCCACACTGCACTCTTGTTGTTCCCTCCTGACGAGAGGAGTGAGGAAGAGGAGGCCAGCTAACCAAAAGGCCAGCCTCTGCTGCTGCTTCTCTGGTGTGTCCATGCCAGAGCAACTGACCCCTGACGTCTGGCTGCTGTGCTGTCCCCACAGAGTCCCCAGCAGCCCGACCCTGGGGAACGTGAGCCAGAGGGTGGCATCTCCCTGCCCCCCAGGCCTGGAGAGTTCACTCCTGGCAGAGCTGGTCTCTCAAGCCTCCCTCCCACCGCCCCCTCCCTGGGCCCTGGGTTTGCCCTTGGGCCTTTGCCCTGATTCGTCCTCGGTGTCTCTGAGCATCCACTCTCACCTCCTCCCTGGGCACATATGTCGCTCTCCAGGAAGCCCCTGGACACTGGTCCAAAGTTCCCTTCTGCCCTCCCTCCCTCTCCCGCCTGTTTCTCTCAGCTGTGGCCCCCACTCCGCACTGCTGACCCGTGGTTCCCTGGTCTCTGGCCACTGGCCTCGAGGGGGCAGGGGTGTGTCTCTGTTCACTGCTGCATCCCCAGGATTGGGGTGGCCCCAGCAGGCACCCCAGCACCTGGTGAGACAGGGAGGAGGGGGCGGGGAGGGGGAGGGTTAGGGGCAGGTGAGCAACACCCCACCTCACTGGGCACCCTTTCCCACCCCCACATCCTTCCCCCCTCATACTGGCTGTTTGCTAATGGCGCGCATGCCTGTGGCCACGGCGCCCTCGGACTTCAGTGCAGCCTGTGCCGGCCCAGACGCACGTCCGCCCGGGGGCCAGAGACCAGAGTGTGCCCAGAACCTCTGCCAGCCGACGTCTGGAAGGGGCAAGCGGGTGATGTTCCCCAGGCACAGAGGATAACTTCATAAAGCTGAATCTTATTAAAAAGCAGACAGCATTTAAAACCAATTTGAAGTCGATGAATGTTCACACACACCCCCCACGCATTTTAATGGCCACGACACTGTACCTTCCAAATCCATTTTATTCTGGTTTGAGCAGCCCGCGCCGTGGAAATGGCTTAATCGGATTCCTCCGTCCCTCCCGGGCAGGCGGCCGACTCGGGGCCTGCATCTGCTCTCCAGACCCACCGGGCGGTGCGGGACAGGCGGCAGCACCTGTGCCGATGTGGTGTCTGCACTGTGGGTGAGGCCGGAGCGTGAGGCTGGCCGCTTTGAGGGTGCCGGGCCCACCTTTCACCCCCCACCCCAAACCCAGATGCCAGGCCTCTCCGCCTGCCATTAATTCTGTAGAAAGCAGCCCTCTCTCCTATGCACCATCCTTGAAAACACTTTCCTGGGAGAGAAAACCCTTGAAAATGCCACCTTCCTGGGGGAGGGGGGCGGTGACCTGCCCCAGGCACCTGATACCATGCTGGGGGCTGGTTTCGGGGAGTCATGACCCCGCTAAGAAGAGCTCTCATTTCAGGGGACCCAGAACGAGGGAAGCATTCTCCTGTCTCGTGCCATGCTGGCGAGGATTTTGAGGAGTAACTTTTTCAAACAGCAGATGCAAAAGCTAAACTTTCGGAGGCATTGTGTCAACAGCATGGTGCCGGCAGGGACTGGGCGGGGTCTGAAGGTGGCCCACAGGGCTGCACTGCCTCCCCAAGGGGACGCGGTTCTCTGCCACGTGGCGGGTTTGGGAGAGGGGTTGTGACAGATCGGGTCCTTCAGGTTGGCCACCCTGGGGACAGGTGTCCTGTGCCATCTCCCTGTGGAAGGCCACGGCGGCTTAGATGTGGGAGCAGGCTGTGAGCTGGTGGCAGCTGCTGGGTCCTGGGAGGCACTCACAGCGGAATGACCTGCCGGCCGTGGGAGCAGGCGACACCACGGTTTTGGAGCCCACTCTGCGGAAGAGGAAGGTGGATTTGGTCATTGTCCCCAGTGAGCTTCTACCTCCACCGGGGTCTGCAAACAGAGTCCGGCCCCAGCCTGTCATGTCAGTGAGGTTCCTGCGGAGAACAGCCAGGCCCATTCATGTATGGCCTGCGGCTCCTCGAGCTGGGCCACAGCAGGGCCAAGAGGGGGCGACCGGGGCTATAACGTCCAAAGAGCCTAAAATATTCACTGTCTGCCTCCTTGCAGGCTGGCCTGGCCGTGGGAGACTGCCCCGCACCACCCTCGAGCACCCACCCCTCGCGGTGGAATTAGCTCACGAGCCCTGGTCTCCGCCGGGCCCCTCGGGCCTCGGAGAACAGGCTCCACCCAGCCCAGCCAGTGCCCCTGACACTCCTGGCAAATGGTCATGAAGGTTAGACTGAGCCCGTGAGTGAGGAAACCGGAAAGAAGACGGACACCTCTGTGGGAAAGGCTTGTTCCCCCCACACCAGAAGCCAGAGCGCACCAGTGTTTTCGCTAATTGTTTTTGAAAGTTTATTTAGATAAAGGGGCAGAGACTACCAGGTAACAAAATGCAATTGACAGCAGGTGCTCATTATGTGATTAGGGCGCTTTGATGTGGGTGTTTTCTCCGCGGTTGGTAGAGCTAAACACATAATTAGTGAATTTTCGAGAAGATATTATCCACAGAGGCTCCTGTCTGCCGAAAAGTAGGGGAGGCTCTATCGTGGAAGGAGGTTTTATTTCCTTTTGATACGGAGGTGAGCGAGGGTGAGAGCAGCCTGCAGGGGGCGCTGTGAGGACCTGGGGGGCTGAAGTTGATGCCAGGAAGGTGCTTATGAAGAGCAAATCACCCCCAGCTGGTGGGGCTCAGTGGACTGAGTGCCAGCCTGCGAACCAAAGGGTCGCCAGTTCAATTCCCAGTCAGGGCACGTGCCTGGGTTGTGGGCCAGGTCCCCAGTAGGGGGCACACGAGAGGCAACCGCACATTGGTGTTTCTCTCCCTCTCCTTCCTCCTTTCCCTTCTCTAAAAATAAGTAAATAAAATCTTTTTTTTTTTTTTTTACAAAAAAGAGCAAATGTACCTTCCAGTTCTCCAGCACGAAGGGGGTAGTGAGAAGGCGCCACGGCGCGAGGGGCTGGCAGGGCGGGCATCCAGGGAGCAGGGTGTGGGGCACACGGAGGCTGGGGGGCGAACGCTTGGAAGTCAACACCCAACACGGAGGGGCGGCTGCAGGGCAGCCAGAACTGTGAGTGGGGAGGCTGGGCACGGCTCCGATCACGCACACACTCGTGTGTGCACACACGGCCACACCTACACATATGCACATGTGTGCACGCACAGTATCTTAGGACCTCATCCATCAGCAGGGACACTAGGAAAGGCCCTTCCTTGTGTCCCATCTCCCTGGGTGCCCAGTCCCACTGCTCCAGCGCGCCCAGTGCTCCCAGCCCACACGGTCAGGACCCCCGGCCTCAGGGAGTCACTCCCTTCTCCCGGGACCCCAGCACCTCATCTTCATGGCGCCTAAACCCAGCTGCCTCCGTGCCTTCGAGGGGGAGCAGGTACTTGGCCTGACGCTGAGGCAGGTGGGGGCAGCACCATCATCCAAGCCCCTGCCAGCACACCCGGGGCCCCGGGGCAGCCTACAGGGCTTGGAGTGGCAAGGCCTGCATGGTGACAATGGTCCAGGGCCTCCGGGTCCCACTGCCCCAACCTGGGGCTCTGCCCACAAGTGGGGTCACCTTCCCCTCTGTGTGGGTAGGAGGAGGGTCCGCCAACCGAAGGAATAAGTGGACATTCCAGGGTCTGCTGGACGAGCGAATGAATAACAAGTGGGGAAGGGGTTGGGCATCACGCTCCCCACTGCCTCCGGCCAGCTCAGTCAGCACCGGCTCAGCTAGTCCTCCGGGCTATTTTTGCCCGAGAGGAGGGGACGGAGCCTCTTCCTGAGTCCTGGCCACCGAGCAGCCACAGGCTCTGACACCTCATCTTGATGTGTCTGGGACGGGGGTCAGCCATGCGCAGTGGACATCGAGGTCAGTATTTTTAGACACAATTCTTCACTTTTTGAAAACCCTCCAAAGACATTTTAGTGATGGGTGCATATATGATAAATATGAATGAATTCAAGAACTGTGAAAATAAACTCTAAAAACCCCGTGTTCTGTCTCTCGTCCTCCGGAAGCCCACACATTCTGAAGACAGAATTTGGGCCCTGGCGCTGGCAAGCCGGACCCCAGCTGTGGCCAATGGCTCACTCTGGCTGGCAGGCTAACCCAGCCGCAGAGTGACCTGGGCCCCAAGGCTTCAGAGCCAGGGAAGGAGGTCACGTTGACACCAGCAGGAGTTGCTGCCTGATTTGCCAAAGCCCCAAGCCAGCACCACACCCTCCGGTCGGAGCCTGAGGCCCCTGGTGCCCGGACAGCGGTTTGCAGCTTGGAGATGCAAAGCACCTGGGGTGGGGCAGAGCAGGGAGCCGCAGATGCAGATGCAGCCGCTGCCACCCCGGGATGCTCGGCCCTGCTCGGGGACAGTGCTGAGGAGCTTCTGCCCTGGGGGACACAGGCTGGGGCCGGACGCCTGGCCAGGTGCACTGGGCAGCGAGGAGCACCCAGAGGGAACTGCGGGGCATCACTCAGGGCCCCATTGGGACCCTGGACCTCTGCCCTGGCAGTAGAATCCTGAGAGGTACGGGGGGCCCCTCCTCCACCTGCTGCCCCAGCAGGCCTTGCAGCCCAGGGGTGGCCTCTGCTTCAGCCCCCCGGACGCTGGTCTCACCTAGGATCTCCCGCACAGACACCCCCAGAGCCACGCTAATCCAGGTGCCTGGGCTCCCACGGCCCAGGCAAGTCGGCACACACAACTAACCGTGACAGCACACACTGACACACATGTGCACACAGAGACACACACAGAGATGTGTGCACTCACACACACACTGAAGGGTGAGTGGGACATGCTCCCAGCCCGGGACACCCACCCCGTGGCCCGGGCCCTGCTGGGCACCACAGGTGACCCTTCAGGGGACAGCACAGGCTGCAAGAATCTCTGCCGAGTGTGTAAACAGGAACTCGTGTGACCTGAGAGTGAAATCACTCACACCCCGAGAAAAGTCAATGATGTGCCCAATGGTCATTCCCTGACACCCAGATTTAGTCACCCCCGAGCTGTTGGCTTTGACCATGTCCCCGAGAAATAAAGCCTTTTGCTGCGGCTGGTCCCCTCCTGGCACCTCCGGCAGCCCCGCTGCCTCTGCCCGGCGCCGGGAGGCCCCAGAGGCGAGATGTCAAAGGCCGAGTGTTCCCCTTCTCCAGCGCAACATTCAGTTCACATGCGTGTGCCCCTGAGCCGGCACATCGGCCATGTGGAGCCCTGCGTCTGTGCTGCGCCTGCACTGGGACACCTGTGCTGCTCTCTGTGTCGGCGTCTCGGGGGCTGTGCGTCCAGGAACAAACCACACACTGGTTTCCGTTTCCTCCGCGGCCAGCAGTGCTGCAGGAACGCCCTCAGGCGCACCCAGGTGAGTGGGCCACCGCCAGCGCCCCTCCCTGACACTGTTGCACGAGCATGGCCACGTCCCCCACTCTGCCCGGTTCGGGGCCGAGGGGCCATGCGCGCTGATCCCAGGGGCTCGGCAGGGCTTCATGGTCCCAGAAGTGGATGGGTGCGGGCCGGTGAGGCTGGCCGTCCCTGGGGGACTGAACATAGACTCAACCGGCGCATGGCAGCCCGCGTCCCCACCAGTGACCTCGGCAATGCAGGTGACAGTGAGACACAGGAGCAAGCCAGGAGGGGGTGAGTGTGCACCGTTGCCTTTTCCGTTCTTGTGCAAGGGCCACACACACACACGTGATAGGACACATTCCATGTGACACACGTGATAGGACACATTCCACGTGACACACGTGATAGGACACACATTCCACGTCGCCCCTGTCTCTCTTCGCTGTCCCGTTTAGGGGTCTTAGCAACATCCTCACTACTGTGCGGCCTCACCGCCGTCCTCTTCGGGACTTTTCGCCTTCTCACTGGACACACGTCCCCACTGGACACTCAGTCCCCTCCCCCAGCGCTGGCTCCTACCATCCACCTTGTCTGTAGGGATGTGGCCCCTGCAGGGAGCCGTGGGGGTGGGACTGCACGGAGCCTGTCCTTCCTGACCGGCTCACGTCACTGGGCGTGACGTCCTCAGGTCCCCCACACGGCAGCAGACGTCAGAGTTTCCTTCCTTTCAGGGCTGGGTGATGTCCCCCGTGTGGACAGACCAGGCTGGGTGGCCCTGTCACCACCAACGGGCACTTGGGCGGCTTCCCTGTTCCTGCCGCTGTGAATGGGGGACACATGCCTCTCCGTATCTCTGCTCTCGCTTCTCCGGGGTCTGTGCCCAGAGTGGGCATGCCAGGACACCCGGTCACTCTGAGCAACTTTCTGAGGTGCCACCCGCTTCCCACGGTCCCCGCAGGTCCGAAGCGGTCACTCCTCGGGAGGTGACGGTGTTTTCCTCGTGACTGACAGTGTGAGTTCGCCTCTCCCTGGGGCCCTCTGAGCCCCTGCATTGGAGAAACGTCCCTTCCAGCCCGTTGCCCACGTCTGAGCTGGGGTCTTTGGTTCTGGCCATTGAGTCATAAGAGCCTCTTGTATAACCCACCACCTTTGTTTTCAATGTAGCTTGTTAAATCGTAAGCTAGTATGCTTCCTGCCTAAGAACGATGGCCGTGCCTGGGAAGGGGCCCCCGGGACCCTGGGGAGCCTCAGGGTCAGCGGTCCCGTGCTTGTGTGAGGTTGTCAGGGGCCGCCTGGCGGGGTTAAGGGAGAACATGTTCACGGCAGGGTTTGGGAAAATCTAAAGTGCTTTCCTCATCTAAGGAGAGACCATCGTCATTATTTCTGGCTGCGTTCACGACCCCACACCTGAGCCCAGGGGACTCACTCGCATTCCCGTCCCTCTCCAGCGAGCAAACGGCAGGGCGGGCTGGAGCGCAGTGGCACGCAGCGTGAGTCCCCCCCACCCCCCCAGCCGGTGACCTCTGGCCCCGGGAAGGCTGACGGAGGGAGAGATGCCAGGGGCTTCCCTCCCGCAGCCCCTGAGCGTCCCGGTCCCGGGCACACTGACACCTCGGAAGTCGCTTAGCCAGCAACACCGTCTGAGGAGTAGAGGGCAGGTCTCCTCGAGGTGCGGCTGGTTACACAGAGGCGGGGTGGGGTGGGGGGGTCGGTCCCTTGGAGCCCGGGAGACGCAGCTCCAGCCACAGAGTGCAGCTCAGCGTTGGACCCCGAGGGGTGACGGCAGCTGGACAGTGGTGATGCACGCTTTCCCTCAGTTGATTGTTCTGTGTGCCCGTCGGGTCTGTGACTCGGGTGCCCCTGTGAGTTGGGACAGGGACGGCCAGGGGGCCAGGCCGATGAAAATGCCCGGGGCGGACGGAGGTGCAGGGGAAGACTTTCGTGCAGGACCCCAGGCGGAGAAGGAGAAAGACCCTTCCAGAAATCCAGTTATGTTATCTCTGCTATTTACCCTACGTTCTGGGCCTGGAAAAAAAAAGCCGCAATTGCTGTACCACTAACGACCAAAACAACAAACTGCAGCACGCTGGGGCTGCTGATCGGAAGACGTTCATTCTGGAAGTGTCTGCGCGGGGAGGGGGTGGGCACCTTTCCAGGTTTCGGGTCACGGGGGACATGCTGGGCCCCTGCTGCCTGCAGAAGCCGCTCCGATGCCCGAGGTCTTTACATTTCCCCCACAGATGCTCCCAGGGCAGCTACCCCAAACCCGGGTCTCTTCCCAAACCTGGGGAACCACTGCCTGTTCGTGCAGGAGACGCCCCAGAAATGGACTGGGTCCCCCTCTCGGGGACACTGCAGGGGTGGCATCTGCCATCGGTGTCCGAGCTGTCCTCGGTGCCCCAGAAAGTCAGCTGGAGTGACAGGCATGTCACCGCGCCCATCTGCAGACACAATTACATAGAGAACGCATTTAATGCTTCAGTGGGCAACTGGTATAACAGTTTAATTTTTTTACTGAAATCTGACTTTGCTCCCAGACTGTATATTTTTCTATCACGTTAGATAATCAATCTGAGCAGAAAGCCAATTTTCACTCAATCAACACTTTTCTGGAGAAGGTTACACCAGTGGACAGCCCCTCAGCCCCCAGCTGTTAGAGGCGGGGGGGGGGACATGTGGCTGCAGCAGGGTCTGCGGGGACAGGCGGGGAGCCATCCCCAGGCAGACCCACAGCTTCTTGGGGACCAGCCGGAGGTCCCCAGAGCATGTGGACGGAGGACTCTGTGGGACCTGCCTGTCCCGGGGGTGCCGCTCCGTCCACCTTCAGGACGATGTCTTGAGTTCTGGCTTCGCCTACAGACCCGGGTCCCGCGGGCTCGGGTGCCGCAAGTCCAGGCAGCCCCACCGTTTGCACCAGGTTCCCGCCGCACCCTGTGGTGGCCCTCAGTGGCAACGACGTCTTCTCACAGGGGCATCCTGGCATGATCCCGCCGCGGGTAGCAAGACCCCGGGTGGTGGGCCTCCCGCAGGCTTGCGGCTTCCGCTCCGGTCTGTGTTTGCGTGTCCTCGGGGTCGGCTGACGCACGAGCAGCTGGGACAGAGGAAGGGTCCCGGGGCCCAGCCTGTGGGATGGGCCCACCCGTCCTGTGTGGTCCCTGGGCCAGGCAGTGTCAGCAAGAAGCGAGGGTGGCTCAGACCCACGGCTGGCGGAGCTGCTCGCACTGCGGGGAGAGGCCATGGGGTCGCCGCATCCCCCAACCCCGTCTGGTGCTTTGATGTCGGGGGGCCGCGCTGCCTGGGTGCTGCCCAGGGTGGACCGTCCCTCTAGGGGCAGCGGGTTCCTGGGGATTGTGACCCCCTGCCCTGAGGGCACCCCTTCCACGTGCCCCCTAACCGACCCAGACCCGCCGCCCAGCCCCTGGTGCCCAAACACTCAGGGCAGGTGTGGGACCACCTGGCAGGAAAGTGGGGTGATGCCCGGGGAGTCTGAACACAGTCAGGCCCCCAGGAGAGGCAGAGGCACCTGCCCTGGGAGGGCGTCCCTGCAGACACAAAGTGACTTTGGGGACAGCGTGCCCCCCAGGGGCTCTGCTGGAGCTCCCGGGAGCCTGGTGCAGCGGGGACATGCCCAGCGTGGCCTCTGGGGTTGGGGTGGGGGGCAGAGAGAGCAGTGTCCTTACAGACCCGCTGTGGCACGTGACCGGGGCCAGTCCTCCATGGGCCCAGACAGGCCCCAGAAGGAAGCCTGTCTCTGTGGTCGCCCTGGATTTGATTGACGTTGCCAGGTGAGCAGACAGATGGGCTCATTTCCCTTCATGCTTCAAAGCCCCCGCCACCAGACCCTCGCCTTGGCTGAGCAGCCCCCCACACCTGGACCCAGCTCCCGAAGGGGCTTCTCTGGCTCAGGTGCCGTGAGCTGGAGCCAGGGCTGGTGGGGAGTGGGGGGGCCTGTGGTGCGTGCAGGGCTGAGGCCACGGTACATCTGAAAGACAGGGAAAGGGGTCAGACGGACACGCTCCAGGCCACCCATTGCAAAGGCCCGAGGGATCGGACAGCAGGTCCTCACGCCTCAGACACAGACGCAGTGTGACCACGCCCCACAGCCCCCAGCATCTCCTTGCCCACTTGCTGCCCGTCCACTCATTGCCTGAACCCTGTGTCCACAGACCAGCTACTGAAGGCCAGTGGGGGAAGGGCAGGCCCAGCAAAATCCCTCCTACCTCCTGAACTCAGATGATGGACAGAAGGACACCCCCACAGATACAGGGCCCTGCAGTGCGGGGCCCTGCCTAGTCCCCAGGCCCCCATCTGCGGTGTCCCCCCAGCGTCCCCCAGGCCCAGCCCACAGGACACGTGTGCCATGAGGGCCCTGGAGGGTGGTGGGACACCGGGTTAGGGGCCCGTCCACACTCACAGGCGGCCCTGAGCCTGCCTGTGGGCCTGTGAAATAGGAGGGGCTGGCCCCCTTTCCTGCACCAACTCCCTGAGCATGGGGGCAGCGGGGTCCCTTCAGGAAGGGACACACGTGGAATCACCATGTTCACTTGACTCAGGACGTGGCCACTGAGCTGGTAGCCAGTTGCTTCTCTCCCACAGCCTCAGACCCGACCTCTCATAGCCCCCTCCCCAGGCAGGGAACCCGGGGTCCAGGGCCAGGGGTCGGCCACCCGCTGTCCGGCCCAGGCCTGGGGGTCACCGCAACTCTCACCTTCCAGGGCCTGGACAGGCCAGGCATGGGGCAGGGACCCCCTGAGCGGGTGCAGGTCATCTCTGTGCCGAAGGGGCCAGTGGGGGGACCTGTCCCACCCAGCTCTTCGGCTGGAAGCACCGGCTGGGGCTCTCCACCGGGGCCTCACAGAGCTCGCTTCAGGCAATGCGGTTGAGGTCACTGAGGAACGGCTGTCCTCTGGGAGCAGCCTCTGCGGCCATCAAGGGGGACACCTGAGGCCACCGTGAGACAGAGGGAAGCAACACCTACGGGAGTCCCGCGGGGACGGGCGTGCAAATGGGCGGTGGCGGGCGGTGAGGAGGGGAGAGGCAAGGCCACCTGGACTGGAACTCCACACGTGCAGGTCAGAGAGAACACCGGCAGTGTGGACACAGTTTCCGAGGCGTTGTAACAAAAGCCACCATAAATTAAGTGGGAAGACAAGTTCCACGCTGGAGGAAATATTGCAGCATATAAAACAGAAATCAGATTAACACTCGAAAAAATAAAAAACTGCTGTAAATCAATGGAGGAGAGACAGGCGACAGGAAAGGCTTGCAGGTGATTTACGGAGGAAGAAGCAGATGCTTGGCTGGGACCGCAGGCAGACAGGCGCCCGGCCTCCCGGGAGCTGGCGGTCCAAACCCGGCGGGAGCCATGTGCCGCGGCATTCAGGGTCTCTCTTTTGACAACAGGCAGTTACGTCCGGGGGGAGGTTCGGGAGACGTCTGGTGGAACCCAGATCGGCAAAGCTACTTTGGAAGCTATTGCAGTGACGTTCCCAGGGGAGGAGCAGCACCCGCCAGGGAGAGCAGCACCGGTCTTGTCCTCGAGTAACGAGGGGCGGCCATGGGAACTGTTCCCACTGGTCAGGTCTTTGTCCCGGAGCCAGCCTCTTATGGGGCTTTCTGACAGCTTTAAGTGGCTCCTCCCTGCATTCCCTCTCCTGTCCCCTGCCTGCCGCCACCCCCCACCCTGACCCTGCAGAGCCAAACCCAAGACGTGAGGGCTCCCAGATCTGCAGCCGAATGAGAGGGAGGGGGCGCAGCCCCTGAGGTTCTCCGGGAACGTCCCTTGCGTGAGCGCTCCGAGAAAGGACGCATTCGCCATACCAGCAGGAGCGGGGTGGGGAGGAGCCCGGGCCGGGGTCCCAGCGTTGAAAGGGCGGGTCCCGGCGGCGGTGGCGAGTCCCTAGGCTGGTGGAGAGTGCGGTGCATTGTGGGTGTCGGAAGGACCAAGGAGGGTGCAGTCAGAGCAGAGGGTGCAAGGAGCCGGGGGCGACAGGCCAGGGAGCCCCAGGAGGAGCCTGGGAGGAAGGCCCTAGGGTGGCAGCTAACACTGTAGCTAACACTGGGGTCATGGGAGTCGACCGTTTCCATGGAATGTTTGTACTGAGATCGTCGTCGACGGGTGGACAAAGCCACAGCGAGACCCCAGGTAACGTTCGTGGTTTCCCGCAGCGCCAGCGTCCTGCAAAACGGCAACACAGAGCCACAGCTGGGACGTGGGGCCGGCACAACCCACACGCTCACTCAGACTCTCCCAGGTCTACTGGTACCATGTGTTTATCTGGTCCCATGTCCACGTGTCTTTTCATGCCAAGAAGACACGGGCAATGTCCGGACACCGGGAAGAGTGAGGCCAGGAGAGTCCGAGCGCCGCAGACAGCTCCCGGCCAACACCGCATCCTCTTCATCTCCAGGACACAATTACAGAGAAACAAACTCACTTCACCTGGGCCACCGACAGCAGGCAAATTGCTCCAATTCCGTATTAATGGAAGTCAAACCGTGGAGGGCCGGCTCGATGGTAATTATGCCGGGGTTAAAAGCTTACCAAGCAAGCCTTTCAATAACTGACTTTCTCAAAGACCTTGGGGACCTAGACAAACTCCCGATGTTTATTCAGGCTGAAATCCGGGCTCCCGTTCCGACTGCCAAATTAACAAGCATGGAGACCTCTCGCCTCCCCCAGTCACAACTCAGCCTTTCCCTCACCCTGCAGCGACGTGCTGCCGCCCATGGCCTCGCCAGCTATTTGGGATTATTGATCCATCAGTTACTCCGCTGAAAGATCTGATGAGTCACAGGGCGAGTTGCACGGAAGGCGTGAGTCCCCACAGTCAAAAATCTGAGGAGAGCTTAGGAAATAAAATTCAGGGAAGGCTAATTAACAGAGAAATTCCTCATCACAACATCAAAGGTGATTAAAGTTGGAGTCCTGACGGAAATCCCTCTGAGGGTCCTGCTGGCCGAACACCCTGCACACAGAGCCACTGTCCTCGGCTCCATGGGGAGGGGCATCATGGGGGGGGTGGACGGGCGTGAGGGGCAGGAAGGAGTGGGGGTGGCCTCCTCAGGCCTTTGCTGAGACAACGGCTCAGGTGCAGGGGACCCCGGACCTGGGACTGCCCCTCCCCTTGCAGGTGGGTGTGGCCACGGCTGGAGGAGGATGGATGGAAGCTCTGCCACCCGCCCGCCGCGTGGGCAAACCTCCCCCAGTTGCTTCCTCCAGGAACCCCCACCGGGGCCTCCCCAGTGAAGAGAAAGCGCTCTGGAAACGAGGATCACTACCAGCAGCGGCCAGAGGGCGGATGGCAGGCTGGGGTCGCCCGAGGGTGGGTGGCATCAGCGTCTTTTTAATCCCGAGGTTGGCTGGGCATCTGCAGACAGAAGGTGAACGCCTGGAACCGTGCGGAACAACCTCGGTGGTATCTCTGCCCGCCCACACACACGGCGCTCAGGGCTTCCTCACGCAGGACGGCGCGGGAGGGGCGTAGGGGACCGTCAGGCCTGGTGGGGTCAGGGGGCGCCGCCCAGCCCTAGCGCCCTGCACGCGGCCGCCCCTCTGTTCCTGCCGGCCCACGAGGAGCAGCCCTGCCCACGGTCCACGCCGGCCAGGCCGGGTCCTGGGGCCACTGAGAAGTCACACACTGTCCTCAAGCTCCCCGGACCCTGACCTGGCATCTGCAGCATCCGCTGCTGGTGCTGCAGCGGCTGAGCGGTGGCCGCCACGCCCGTCAGCTCTGCCACAGCCCGAGGGCCCATCCTCAGGTGTTCCCCCAGGGACGGGACTCACCAGGAAGCCCGCAGACTCCACTGTGTTTCCCTGACCTCCGAAGGACGGAGGGGCCGAGAGTGGAACTCTGCCAGTAGGAGCAGCGCCCAAGAAACGGCCCGACACAGTTGTCCCTCCTGCAGTTCCTCCGCCGCATGCACTCCTGACGCCGGGTTGTCTCCAGCGACCGAACCTGCGGCTCCCGCCGGCCACCTGCATGCGATTCACCTCGGGCCTGACCCTGGTCCTGGATGTAGTGTCAAGGTCCTGCAGGACTCCCCCAGCCCCCACGTCGACGCCAACGCCGACGTCAAGCCCAGATCGTCACCGGTGCTTCTGACTAGGTGGCTGTAAACGGAGGTCCTCGCGGCCCTCTCTTTGGGGTCCGTGGTGGGGCTACAGCGGCTCCCAGCACTCAGGACGGCGGCTCACCACCTGGACCGACAGTTTTTGTAAAGGACGCAGCGCAGGGGCAGCCGGAGGGCAGAGACACGCAGGGCCCGGCGGGGAAGGGGCTCCAGGCTCCACGCCCTCGCTGGGCGGCCCTGCCCCCACCTGTTTCCACTTTTCCTGGAGGGGCCCCTCCAGCAGAAGGACGAGTGCCCGGGGGTCCTTCTGTTCGCTGCACCCCAACGGCTCCTCTGGGCTCTGGGAACACAGGCGGGGACTCTGTGAGCCCTCCTGGCCATCGGGCCTCCGGCCGTCACCCCGAGGGGCTTTCCCTCCACCTCAGGCCTCTGCTGCCACCTTGTCACAGACGCTGCCCCAGCTGCCCTTCCAGAAGAACCACCCCCTCTCCCGTCCCTGCTTTAGTTTCCCCCAAAGGGGGAAGGGGTCCTGCTGGACGTTGGTTTTGAGGTCCTTCCCCCGCAGAGTCCTGCTCGGGGTTGGGCTGCCGGGTGCTGCTGCAGCCCAGGGCGGGGACGATGTCGGGACAGAGCAGGCCCGGGACCTGGCACGGTGGCTGAGCTGCACCTGCCTCACACTCTAGTGGGGGAAGCCCCGTGGGCCACTTTCAGGGCCACACCCGAGCCTCTTCGGGGTCCCGGGACCTTGTGGGCAGCAGCTGCTGCCCCCCTGGGAGACCAGCTCCCCTCCTCAGGCTGAGCAGCACCTGCAGCCGCTCCTCTGACTGACAGGCTGGAGCCCCATCGCCGGGACTTATCCCGGCTCTGGAGTCGCGCCAGCCCGGCATCTAATTCCTCACAGGCTTAAGGAGGATAAAGGACCAGACTCTGCCGGCCAGCACGCCATGTCCCCCAGCACGCCACGTGCCCCTGTTGTGGCGGGGGTGGGGTGGGGGTGGCCCAGCAGGCCGCAAACCCGCGCGGCACGTCCCCACCCCGCACTGCCCAGGCCCCTCTCTGGCCTGCATCACCCACAGCGTCCCCTGGGCAGGGCCCCTTGGGGCCGTCTGCAGCCACCCCCGCTGTATCCTTGGCGTCATGCCGGCCCCCTGTAAGCCTGCCTCGTAAGCCTGCAGGTACAGTCTCCCGCCAGGAGGTCGGGCGCCGACACGCCGGCGCCACCGGCACGATCCCGGCAGCGTCGCCGGGCTGCTGGAAGTCCACCGCGGGCGACGCCACCAGGTGGCCTCCCTGGCCGCTCTGGAAGGGACAGACGATATAAAAGCGGCCGCCAGGTGGCGCCCGACAACCGTCGCCAGCGTCAGCCGGACGGAGCCGGATCGCGGGGCCGGCCAGGGCACCCCGCCGACCGCCCTGAGGAACGATCTCGTCCCGGCACACCACGTCCGCCTCGGAGCTCACGGCCGCCACGGCGCGACCGCGGCAGCGGCGGGGGGTGCGGGGGGCACGACTCGGGAAGAAGACCTCCGGCTCCCGGGCCCGCTGCGGCCGGGCAACAGGCAAGCGACAGAATTGCGGCCGGGCAACAGGCAAGTCGCCGGCGGGCGAGACCGGAAGGACTGGACCGGACCGGACCGGACCGGCCGAGCTTCCCCCACCCTCTCCCACCCCGACCCCGCCCGCCTCCGGCGCGCCGACTCCCGGGAGGGCTCGGAAAAAATCCTCCCCTCCCCTCCCCTCTCCTCTCCGGAACAGCGTAGCCAGTAGGGACCTTTCTTCGTAACTTTAAAGCGCCCCGAAACGCAATGTCAGGGCCCGGACGACTCCAGGGGAGACCTGTATGTGGGGACTCGGCAGCACCTCCTCCACACGGAGGAGGAAGACTGAAGCCCCGGCTCAAGAAGCTGGCATGACCCTGAGACCGAACCTCGAAGACAGCGTGAGGGAGAGACATGCCCGCCGACACCCCCCATCAGTGCGGACCGAAGTCCCTTCTCGAGTGTCAGCAAGTGCACATCGGTGGCGTGTGGGAGGGACTGTAGCCGAGACCAAGTGGGGTTTGCTTTCAAATGCTGGACCAGCCCTGGGAGGGGGCCCCTCCCTGGACCTTCAGCTAAAGGATGCAGATTCTGGGGGGACCTTTTGCTGCTCCGGCTGGTATTTCTGGGTGGTCGGCTTCTGCATCTCTGGCCCGGGGTCCACAAGAGAGAAGGACACCCAGGGAACTCGCCCACACGTCTTTCCTGGCTCCAGGGGTCGCTGGCCAGTCTGCCTTCTCCTCTCCGCCTTTCCAAGTGTCCTGCGTTGTTGCACAGGTGGCACCCAGTGCATCTACTTGTACAGAGTGGGGGCCCCAGGGCAAAGCATGCCCACTTCCCCGAATCTCAACTCTAAACAGCAGGTGACCAGCCACCCCAGCTCCCTCGGCTGGTGACGGAGGAGGGGGTGCAGGAGCCCCTTCCCACAGGAGACCTGCGTGCAGCCCCGGGATTCCTTCATCCTGGCGCACATTTCTGTGTGGGCTCCACGCCTTCCACAGGGGAGGGCGGCCCCTTGCACACAGGGCCCCTCCTTCTCAAACAGGGCCAGGTGTGCTGTGATGCACCGGCCCACCTGTTCAGAACACCTGGAGCTGATGGGAACGTGTCTGGTCTCACATCAAGGGCAGATTCCTGGGACGCGCCCTGGGCCGGGGAAGTGGGGCTGCCTCTCTCCCCTCCTGGGGGTATGCACAGCCCTGGACAGGCCCTGGCTGTGGGGACACACCCAGGAGTGGTGAGGGGAGGAGGCGAGCTGCGCTTGTTCCCACTCGCTCACGTGCGCGCACAGTGGTGTCTCGGAAGGGCCTCCGCCTGCTGCCTCTGTGGGCGTGCACGCACACTTGGAGGCTGTGGGTCAGCCCTGGGGCGCCTCTCGGGCCCGTGTTTCTATTGGTCGTCCACTGCTACTCATCAATTGGTAACTTTTGACAAACAGACTCTGCGGAAGAGGCCCCCGCGGGCGTCTGTGCGACGACCGTCCTGGCCACCTGTGGGACTGCCCATCAGAAGCCAGTAGAGACCTGTGTTGGGGCAGGACCCCCGGAGCAGGGAAGAGCGGCTAGGGGAAGAGGGTGCTCCCCCTCCACATGAGCCCTGGTCTAGCTCTGGGGAGGCTGTGGGCAGGCTGCCCGGCGGGGGGCAGGCAGGGGGCGGAGGGGGCGGGAATGTGGACCCCAGGCCTGGGCGTCAAGGGACTGCACCAGATGCTGCGTGAACAGTGTTGCCCCCCGGGCACAGATGTCCTAAGAACACGTGTCCTCGGCCCCAACCACGTGAACGGCTGGGGAGCCCCGGGTGGC
Organism: Tonatia bakeri; assembly: GCA_004024845.1. Lineage (NCBI taxonomy): Eukaryota > Metazoa > Chordata > Mammalia > Chiroptera > Phyllostomidae > Tonatia > Tonatia bakeri. Next base: position 119,309 of record PVIA01005001.1, read on the forward strand.
ACTACTTCTGGCCCCAGGAACAGCTGCCTGCTGTCACACGCAACCTCGAAGCTCTTCTGAGGCAGGTGACAGGCGCTGGGACTCGGGATGTGGAACAGGAGCCGCCTGTGGTCCTGCCTGTGAACACGCAGCCTCTGTCCCTACAGAAGTTCTCGCTTCTCCTGTGCCTGGTCTCAGCCCGGGACAGAGGGCCAGCCACTTGTCTGCCGTGACCCACCCCCGGCCCAGTGTCCCCAGCCTGCGTCCCGTTCAGTGAGGGAGTAAGCCCCAGAGGAAGGCCCCCTGGAGAGGAGGAGCCACCCCTGTCGCTGAGCAAGGCCGGAAGAGGAGGCTTGGGTGCCTGTCACCCCCTTGGGGGATACCGCATTGCAGCCCGAGGCGGACTTCCCCCCAGCTCCCACAGGAGACAGAGACAGAGGGGCAGGCTGGGCTGCAGGTCCCCCGAGGGGGAGCCACTCCTTCCCGGTCCCAGGAGCAGGTGTCAGCGTGGACGTCACCCCTCCCAACAGCGGGTCCAGGCCCTGCCTCCCCGGCCACTTCCTCGCTCCCAAGGGGACTTGTGTGGCCTCTGCGGGCTTCACTGTGGCCCCACACAGTGGGGCAGAGGGTCGTGTGCCTGGCTGGCGTGCCCCCCACTGTCAAGACAGGCGTGGGGGGGCACCTGGCAGGGAGGGCACGTGGCCCTGGCGAGTTGGTGACAGACAGAAGCACAGACACACTCCAGGAGCCATCCCCGAGGATGGCTGTCACCGTCCATCAGGCGTGGGACGGTCTGGGCCTCCTCTGGGGCTCAGGGTTGGGGGAGCCCTGAAGACGGGCCGCTGTGCACTGAGACTCGCCATGGCCCCGACGCAGCAGCGGTGTCTGCAAGGACCGGCGACTCACTGCGGTTTTCTGTCTAATCTGCCAGCCTCGGTCGGTGGGAGGGGAGGACGGCTGTTCTGCGCTGGAAGGCCCCTCGGGCCGGCTGCCTGGGGTAGGCTCTCGCAGGAAAATAGACTCCGGCTGCGGGGTCTCCGCGGGCTGCGCCGCTCTGAAGTGAGGTGATTAACTTCCCCGCTCTCCAGGGCGGTTTGACTCCCACGCAAGCTCATTGTGTTTCAGAATTCCCTCTCAGGTTTCTCTCTGATTCCTCAGCGCCGGGTCCAGAATAGCTCGCAGACGCACGGCCTGACAGAGGGAGATGCATCGTTTAGATCTCTGCGATGCCTTCATTTGTGCCAAACAGCTCTCTCGGCCGGTGGCCCCGAGGGGCGTCCCAGTGGAGGTGCAGACAGACTCCGCCGGCCTCCAGCGAGTCCCATCTGAACCGCGCCCCCCGTGGGGGTGGAGGCGCTGTTTGCGAGAAAACCCTCGGAAAGATCGGGGGCTCTTTCCGTGAATGCCGACCCCTCCAGCGGCTCCAGAGCAGCTCCGGCCTGGGACACGCCCTGCCATCGCTCATGGCACAGGCAGAGGACAGACCACATGCTGGCACCCCTGCCATCTCTGCCCGACTCAGGGACATGGCAAGTGTGAGCGGGTGTCCTGTGCACTCACAGCCCATCGGAGCCTGGGGCGGCCACACGGGGCTGGGTGGCAGGGGTCCCCCACCCCACGGCGGTCTTGGCACCTCTCAGGACCTGCTCACGCATCCACGTCTGTGCTCTGAGGACATCGCTGTCCTGTCCCCCGTGATCTCCCCGGCACATCTGTGTCCTGTGGGGAGAAGAGTCGGGGTCAAGGAAACAGTGCGAGAGGCACTGGTGTCAGAAGACACGAGGTGTGAACTCGCTGTGTGCGTGGAATGGAGGCGACCAACAGGCAAAGGCTGACGGCCCCGTGGGCAGGCATGGAACGCCCGCGGTCGCTCCTGGTCAGCGGACGGTGCGCACTCGGCACAACCTCACCCAGGGGGCCGACGCCTCCCGTGAGCGCGCACACAGACACCGGCCTGCAGGCCGCAAGGAGGGATGGCGGAGCAGAGAGGGGCGTTTGTTTCTTGGGGTGTGTGTGTGGGGGGGTATGTGGTTATTTATTTATTTTTTTGTGATGCTCTGTGCCCGTGATCATGGGAACGCTTGTCTGCCTGAACACACCCGGTTCCGGACAGATTCCAGGTAGGCGAGTGTTTATGTCGTGGTTGGTGGCGGGAGACGGGCCTGAACTTCTCCGCCTTCCACACGTTTCACCGCAGTGGCTTCATCCTGTCCCCCGGCACTTCATTCTAGGGGTAGATGCTGAAGTTATGGTTCCGAGTTGAGGTGAGGCTTCCTCCAAAGCTCCATTTAAATGCAACATGGGAAGACTCTCTATGTTCACGAATTACAGGAAGGCTGTGTGGTTAACCTCCTGATTATTTACTCTCAGGTACAGGGACTTGCCCTTTTCTGTCACTCGGCTTCCAGTACCTGCAGCCCTGAGGGGACACCCCCACCCCCCAGGTGTTGGTGGGAACCAAGTACCACCTGGTTGCATGGAAGTGCCGTGTGGTCCCCGCCTCTGAGCAGGTGGCCAGGTGCCCCCTGCAGAGCCGGGCCACGAGAGGGGGTGCTGTGGGGTCTGAAACCCTAAAAGCCAGAGGGATATGAAAAGGATAGAAGGCCTTTGCCAACTTAAGTTTATCCCAGAAAAGAGAGATCAGCTTAATATTTGTTTTAAAATCTACCAAGGCCATTCACCACCCGACAAAACAAAAAGAAAGCCAGTAATTGACCCAGTTTCATAAAAACTGGTCAATGAACTTCAGAGTCTGTGCAGGACTCACAGCAAACCGGAGGCAGAGAGAGCCCCTTCAATTTCCCGGAGGGTGGGCTCAGAAAGAGCGGCTGCAGGGGGGGACACCGCCCAGGCTGGCACCGCCCGGTGCCAGTCCCCTCAGCCTCCTGACAACAGAGGTCAGAGACAGGCCCTGCAAGATGGCCTGACGGGCAGAGCTCCCCACGGCCCCCTCCCCGTCTCCGGGCCGTCCTCCGCCCCATTGGGCTGGCCCCTGCCCCTCCCTTCGCTCTGGGAGGAAGCTCGGCTCTCCCAGGGTCCCCGCCGTGACGCCCAGATGGCAGTGCCCCTCGGGCCCTCGCGTCCTCGCCCCGCCAGGTGCTCCCAGCTCGGGGACCCAGAGCACGTGGCGGCGAGCACACCGCGGGCGGCAGAGCAGGTGTCACGCGGTGCGCTGCTAATTACCGGCAAAGAGCGTGCAGAAGCAAAGTGAGAAATGATGGATTTCGCAAATCCCCCCATTTTCTGTTTACACCAACAGCAATCTGGGTGCTGGAGGGGATGTGCCACGCATGAGAAGCCACACCTGCTGCCACCGCCGCCGCACACGCCGGGCCGGCCAACAGGCGAGCACACGGGTAGCTGCAGTTTTCTCCCGCACAGGGCCGGGGGGGGGGCCGTTTTAAGAAGGAGGTCAGATCGAATACTGTTTGACCTCAGAGAGCCGCGTGGCTCCAGGGAAGGGCTGCCGGGGACACTAGTCACGGCAAGTCACGGCCACACAGGCTGCTCCCCTGGACCCACTGAAGCTCTGCTTGGGGACCCCCGGGGCCTGCCGGAGGCGTGACTGCCAACCAGCAGGACCAGGTGGACCCGGAAGACCCCGCTCCAAGCCAGCCCCACCCTCCACTGCTCCTGGAGGAAGCCCATGGAGAGGGTGGGAGTGTCAGCCTTTGTCCCTGCCCAGTACCCATGCCTGGAATAGGCTCAGGAATGAGGTGGTGGTATTCGAGGGAGAGTGAGGACTGCTGGGGTTGCAAATGCCCCTGGCTCTGACACCCGCATGGATGCCTGTCCCCAGGGCGTGCCCCTGACCGCTCCCCATCCACTCCCCGCTCCCCACCGTCCTGGTGCACTCCGAAGAGCCCCTGAGGGAGAAGAGGCTTTGCAAAGGCTCTGGGTAAAGGCGGCCTGGAGACCCACAGTCGGTCTGTGCAGGAACAAGGGCCGCTGTGTCGTTTCAGGCCAGGAACCGCCAACAGGCATCCCCAGGTAGTGGGCAGGTGGAGCCGGGGTCAGAGGCTGGGTCCCTGGGCGCTGGGGCTGTAGCGGCCCTTCTGCGGTTGAGAAACTGGGGCACACCAGGGTGGCCTAGGAGGTGACCCTGTGAGGGGGTGGCAGCTGGGGCCTCCCCAAAACCGCAGGGAGCCCCATCACACCGGGCCTCCGGGACTCTGAGCCGGGACCCACTCCGGCCTGAGCCCGTGGGGCCTCCCAGGTCCTCCCCCGTCCTGGCTGCCACACAGACTCCTGGTGGCAGGTGTGGCCGTTGGGGCCACAGGCGCCACTTCTTGGCTCCTGGGCTCCTGGGCTCCGAGAGCATCCCCTTCCCTCCAGGCCCCTGGCCCAGCCTGGTCCCCGCAGGACCTGGGTGGTCGCCCTGCCCCACGGCCCCACGGGACCGCAGAAGCTGCCTCCCCCCCCCCCCCCCCCCCCCCCCCCCCCCCCCCCCCCCCCCCCCCCCCCCCCCCCCCCCCCCCCCCCCCCCCCCCCCCCCCGCGCGGCTGCTCCCACCCTCAGGGCCAGCCTCGTCCTCCGTCCTCCGGGCTGCCAGAGGGACCAAGGGAGGAAGGACGTGTCCTCCACCTCCCGAGATTCAGCCATGCCCCACCCCCCAGTCTGCGGGCAGAGCCACACCTGGCCCCCGGGCGGAGTGGGCCCTGGGCTGTGGGGACACTGGCTTCCCCCAGGGGTTCTGTCCCCAGCCGCGGGTGTGGGGCGCGGGCAGGACGGAGTTAGCATTCCAGGCGTCCAGCCTGCGGCTGGCAGCGCGGCCGCGCAGGGATTTACAGCTTTATTCCCTGCGGCGCCAGCGCGGAGATGATGGATGGATGGGGGCGGTGGGGCCCAGGCCGGGGGAGCGTCCATGCGGGGGCGGGGCGTCTGAAGCTCAGCGGCTGCCCACTGCACAGCGGCCCGGCTCCCAGGCAGCACATGGGGCCCGACACCAGCCAGGGCCGGCGCAGCACTAAGGAAGGTTCTAGAACAACCGTGCAGACGCCTGAGGCTCCCCGAGCTGCCTCGTGGCCGTCACCCTGTCCCGGTGCAGTGTGTGTGGCCCGTGCAGTGGGGACCAGAGCTCAGAGGGGACAAAGCTTAGGGGCAGGCAGGCACCCTGAGGTCACAAGCCAGCCAGCCAGCGAGGCCTCAGCAAAGACTGTACCCATGGCAACAGCCTGTCCCCTGTCACTCTCAGCCAAACTGGCCTTGGCACACAGTAGGTCTTCAAAGACAGCTCCTAGTCCTAGTCAAGGGGGCTGCTGGCGGCCTGGTGTCACGCAGCAGTGAGCGCACACTTCCAGTGCTGAGCCCAGGCAGCGCCCACGGCCCGCCCCCACCCCCACCAAGGCCTGCAGCCGGTCAGTCCTCCAGTC
>PVIA01005002.1:0-124544 GCA_004024845.1 Tonatia bakeri
CAGAGCAGTTGAGTCAGAGTCTTTGGTGGGGCTCTGGCATCGGCACTTAACTAACTCTTCAGGTGATTTTGGAGTGCAAGAGAAGTTGAGAATCACTGTACCAGGTAGCCTAAGCCATTTTAATTGTAGAGTCCAGCCTGGAAGTGAATGATGACCCCAGTGTAACTGGAGTTTTGCACGCGCTGCCTTTCTCTGTGGAATTGGGGACCTGCCTATGTGTTCACTGACATAGTTTGCCACTTGCTACCAACATACTGTGTAGACACCAGGATATGGAGTCACGCAGGAGGGCTTCCCACACAGGGGAAGCAGCCTGGCCCAGGCTGAGGCCCTGGGAATATGAGCAGCTAAGGGCCTCCTACTTCTGATATGTCCAGTCCTCCTGGCTGAGAGGCATTGCTATCTACCCTACGTGGTGCAATTCCCTCTGAGTCCTGGGCTCATTTGACTGACTGGCAGTGCTGTTTTTTGCTCTAGGGAATATAAGGGAAAGGAAAAAAACTAGAAGAAAAAGTAGGTCGTGCAGTGTTAAAAGAGAAAAGAGGCAGGGATGAAGCTTGTTAATATTGGAGGGGGGAGCATGTGTGTGTGTGTGTGTGTGTGTGTGTGTGTGTGTGTAGAGGGGTGGGTCAAGTACTGGCAGTATAGAGTCTGAATGAATCTAGATAAGGCCACTCCAGATCTCAGCACTGGAATCCAGCCCACCCCTCCCGTGGCCAGGACACAGTACCTAATTCAATTCTTGGTTGCCCCATTGCACTGCTTGCTCTCTGATTTTCTGCTGAGTCATATTCCTTGGTCCCCTCACTTGCTCCCAATTCCTGGATTTATTTTGGCTCCTCCTTCTCCCAGCCACCTCCCCTGTGTGTTAAGATGAGGGTCAGATCCAGGCATCTTGGCAAGTAGGGAGATAGGTTCTGGGGTAAAAAATTAATGAATTGCAAATAGCTGTTGACAAAGGAGCAGGTGCAACTCTGCCAGAAATCCGATTCCCAGGTATCTGACCTCTTGGACTCTGGTGGCCTATGGGACTCTTGGCTCTGGAGTGTCCCCTGCCCCACCCCCAAGACTACCAGTGGAAAGGCAGGGGTGGGGAGGGAGGGAGGAAGGCACTGTTAGGATTATAGCAGACTGCAGTTCAGAGAAGGGACTGCTGCTTGCTTGTCACGACTGAGCAGGGTTTCTCAGGGGACGCAGGAAACTGGTCTCAGTGTGGAGAGAGTGAGGCCAGTTGGATGGAGGCACCCCCCACCCCCCCACACACACTCTCACTCCTCCTCTCCCTCTGTCTCCAGAGCCAATCTGTGGCCATTGGAGAGATAAGAACACAAATGCTCAAAAATCAAATTCAGTTCATCTCCAAAGGGATGTTTTTCTTAAGCTCTCCAAATGGTTCCAACACACAGCCAGGGCTGAGGAGGTCACTGAAGTAAATGTTTCTCCTTCCTGGGTGCAGGTGAACAGTTACCTTGGACTTCAGGAGTGCCTGAGCCCTTCTGCTTCCTTAGGTTATAAGATCATCATAATCCTAGGTATTTACCTACCAGTTTCCTGGGCCCCTCCCCTTCCCTCACTTAGCCCATTATTCTCTTCTCATTTTACAACTAGGAAAACAGGCCTTGAGGAATTAGGGAACTTCCCCTGTATGTAAGGTCACACCTGGCCCAGAAACCAGGGGTTCTCGTGCCCAGTCCAGAGCCCTGCCCATAGACCTTACAGATGACTGCCAAGGTCATGATTTCTTTATTCTAACGATTCCAAAGAAATGACTTCTACTCATCTGGTGGACTGTCCCATGTATCTTCTCGGACTCACCCTCTGCAGTTAGAGAAAAGAATTTAGAACTTGGAATCAGGAGACCTGGCATGCCAAGGGTATTCTTGGACCCCAGCCTTAGTTCTAATAATCCTTTATGGAGTAGGTGTGGGAATTATACAGAGAACATTTTTTGAAACTTTAAGATGCTTTGCAGATGTTCCTTCTTGGAGCAATTATCTCATCAGCATCTGTCTTGACCCAAGGTTTTGCTTTCAGGGGGGGAAGTCAGACTAGATCAGACTTTGAAAAGGTGAGGTTGGCTGCCTCCCTTCTCTCCCCAGCAGCAGTTTGGGCCTTGCAGGGAACCTCCCGCAACCCCCGCCCCTTTAGGCCTCAGACAATGGGTACATAATTCTTCCTTCTGGCAATGGGTAGGGTGAAGGATAAAGGCTGGAGTAATCTTTGCACGGTCATTCCAGCCCCTCCATTCTGCCTTCCTGGCGGCTGATGGCCTCATTCCTGCTGCAGGTCTTCCTGGCTGTGCTGTCCTTGCCCCAAACGCCTTCTGTGTGAGGGGAGCCCTCCCTGCGTGTGTACCTTCCCAGCTGCTCCTGATGGCTTGTCCTGTTCAATCCTCCCGAGCAGTGGGGATGCCTGGGGGAGCCCAGCCAAATGGGAGATAGTCAAGGAGGAAGCAGCTTGTGTAACACCCAGCCCCAGAGTTAGTGATTTTGCTTTGAGCCCCTTCTGTCTCCCATTGTAAAGGGAAGGAATGGGAGGCCTTGGTTGGAGAGGCGGCCCACCAAGTCCCAGGCAGTGCAGTATGGCACCACTGTCCCTCTCCGTTCCTCCCTCCCTCCCTCCTTTCTGGACCTGCTTGCCAGCTGGCATGGTTACCAAGAGCCAAGTGGCATATTCTCTCAGAGTGACCTGCCCAAGAGACACTGCAGATATTTGTTCCTGGAGAGGCTTCCACTGAGGGAGGGGTGGGCATGCCCTGCAGAGGTCACTGCCCCAGGGGCTGAGTATCGGGACTGGAGACAGGTCCTTCCCTCGGGCCAACCTGCGGATGAGGGGCAGCTCCAGCCCCCCCAGGACTGCAGAACTCACGTGGTGGGAAGGTTGGAGGTGCTGCCGCACAGATGTCAGAGGCGGGGGCGTCGGTGGGGGGGCTGTGCCCTAGGGGTGGGCTCTCCTCACCCCACTACTCTAAGTTTCCTCCCCACCCTGTCCTTGCAGGAGCTGTCCAGGCGGAGGCAGTTTTTGAGGGAGTTTGCGGCCCCCTTCTCTGCCTTCCTCACTGACAGCTTTGGCCGCCATCACAGCTACCTGCGGATCTCCCTCACCGAGAAGTGCAACCTCAGATGTGAGTCTGCTCCCCGGGACCCTTGGGGCTGCTGCGCCCCTGGTGAAATCTCCCCATGTCAGGAATCCTTCTCAGGCCTCCAATTCCTCTTTCTACCTTCCCCACAGGGGCAAGATTGGGGTCACAGCTGATTTTTCTGACCCTGGAGGCTGGGTTCTACTGGGATTAGATTTGAGAACAGAATTGCTGTTGTGTTTAGGACTGAGATTGGATCTGGATCTCTCACTCTTCAATGTTCTTTTTTCCTCCCTCCTGTCGCCTTGAAGTGCCCAAAGTTCAGGCCACGCTAGACACTAGAAACATGTGAGATCCACAGTCCTCGTTTCATGGTCTCTTGTAGACCGCTCTGGGCTGTATCCACTGCTGCGTGACTTCTGAAGTTTGTTGGCCCCTCCCTCCCTCCCTCCCTCCCTCTCACCCTTCCTTCCTTCCTTCCTTCCTTCCTTCCTTCCTTCCTTCCTTCCTTCCTTCCTCTGTAGCTCACAATAGAAACATGTTTACTTCATGGCTCAATAAATATGTGTATATAGTAAATTTTAACCAGACAATATTTACTCCATGTAGTACTGATGTCCTGATATTCATACATATTCTGTTCAGTCTTAAAAGACCAATTCTGGACCCTTCACTATTTTGGCTAAATGATCTCCTAACAGATCTTGCCCACTCCTTGATAACGCTGTACCACTGGAACCGACGGTGGGGATGGCTCCCCCTCACCTGCCAGAGCTCACCTCATTTACCCCGTTCTGCTACCTCACCCTGAACATGTGGCACTGGAGTCCCAGCCTATGAGACAGCACTGGCAGCAGCCTGAAACAAGCTGTTCACAGGAGCGCTTGTAGCTACAGAGAACAGCGGCTTTCACTAGGCCAGAGAACTCTTCGTAGCTGGTGGTGCACACACAGAGCGGTGATTATTTGCCAAAATCAGATGAAGTGAAGGAGGGTGAACAGTGCCAGAAGGAAAGGGCCCAGGAGCCTGGCCCTCCAGGCAGGCCATGCCCAGCGCTGCGGAATCAGCACCTTGGCGACCCCCTACCTCAAGCCAGCCTCTGACATCTGCCTAGTTATCTTTAACCGCGACTCTCAGCTCCCCCACTGTGGGAGGGAATGTTACCATTTCGTAGACCCAGAGAGAATGTGGCCTAGGGTCTGTACTGCCTCATATTTGGCGAGGACTCTCCTCACTGTCTGGGTGGGGTTCAGGAGAAAGTTCTGGCCTGGTAGGGGCTTTGGGACAGGACACATTATTGGCACAACTGCTGTCATCATCCTTCCCCATCCCTTCCCTGCAGGTCAGTACTGCATGCCCGAGGAGGGTGTCCCACTGACCCCCAAGGCTGACTTGCTGACCACAGAGGAGATCCTGACCCTCGCACGGCTCTTCGTGAAAGAAGGCGTCGACAAGATCCGGCTCACGGGCGGAGAGCCGCTCATCCGGCCAGACGTGGTGGACATCGTGGGTGAGTTGGATGAAAGCTGTCGCCGCTTCTCCCAGCTCCTGTCTCATCCAGCCGAACTCCAGTGTTAATGTTGGCAGCTAACGTTCACTTAGAACTTCATGCTTGCTGGGTCCTACCACCCTCTGAGACAGGCACCATCATCATTCCATTTTGTTAAGAGATAAGGCACAGGGAAGTTTAATTACTTGCCCAAGGTCACAAAGCTATTAAGTGCCAGAGCTCAGAGGTGGGCCATCACATTTGTCGATCTATTTATTTGTATGTATTGATTTTAATGAGAGAAAGGAACAGGGAGAGAGAGAGAGACAGAGTGACATTGATTTGTTGTTCCACTTATTTATGCATTGCCATCACATTTAGACTAAAGTCCTCACCGGGGCCTGGAGGTCCACATGATTGGCCTCTCCTCCCCCTCCCCCCCCAGGCACAGGGCCAGGCCTTTGCACTTGCTGTTCTTTTTCTGGGAGCGAGGGCTCACTGCCTGCCTCATTCCGCTCTCAGGCCTCCTGGAACCACTCCACAGTACATCCCTTATGCAGATGTCAAATTATAGCCTGAAGCATAATTCAAAAATAAAAAAATAAAGTATTACTACATTTCTACATAGACACTCCAGCCACCCTCTGTCCTAGGAGTTGGCAAGCTACAGCTCACAGGCCGAATCTGGGCTCCCACCTGTTTTTGTGTGGCCTGCAAGCAAAGAGTGGCTCTTAGGTTTCTGTAAACTGCAAAAATAACAAAAACAAAGGATTGGACTTAGTGACACATGAGAATTACATGAAATCCTAAATTCACTATCCGTTAATAAAGTTTTATTGGAACGTAGCCACACCTCTCATTCACACATTTCCCGTGGCTGCTTTGCAGAGCTGAGGGTTGCAACAGAGACCATGTTGCTGGTAAAGTCATAAATATTTATTGTCTGGCCTTTTGCCTCTTTTTTGAAGTTATGTTATTTGGTTGTATGGTTTTTTTCTTTTCTTTGTATGGTCTCTCTCCACCATTAACTAGCATGTGAGCCCTCGGGGAGCTGTGGCAGGTTTGTTCCCAGCTGTGTGCCCAGCACCTGACACACAGGTGGCGCCCACGGAGATTTGTTGGACGAGTGGAGAATGGTTCAGAGTATGATCTCTGAAGTATGATATAGCCGCGTGTGAGTCTCTGCTGCGCCTCTTACTGACAGCATACCTTTGGGCAAGTTTTAAAATCCATTCCAAGCCTTAGGATGGATATAGTACCTAAGTTACAGTGTTGAAATTGGGAGGAAATGAGAGGGAAATGTCAGCACTTTCTGTGGCATGTGCTCTATAAGGGGTGGCCCTGCACTGCTTCCAGCCGCAGGTCAGGCACAAAGAGACCTTTGCTCATGTGATTGTCGATACTGAAATCAGAAGAAGATAAGGTTCTGTGTTCTTGATTGCAGAGCCTTCTACCCCTTCACCCCCACACCTGCCCCCGCTGCTCTGGGCAGGCTCTCCCAAGCTCTGTGCTCTATGTCTCGTTTGCTGGCTCCATAAATGCTCTCTGGAGTGTGTTCTCATTTGTCTGGCACTGTGCTGGGGCTCAATGAGCCTCAGACGCTGCTGTCGAGGGCCCGCTGCCCATTGACAGAAGCAGCTGCTGGAGCCTGCCATCTGACAAGGAGCCCAGGTGCTGTGGGAGCCCCCAGAAGGGGCACAAGAACCCCTGACAGCCCTCTCCTTTCTCCTTCCCCATGGCCAGCTCCCTCCACCCCTCACCAGTCACTTGGCTTGGAATCTTGCCATTATTTCCAGGCTGGACAAGCTGTCCCAGGGGAGCTGACCCCCCTGTTTCAGGTGGCTCCTCAGCATTTCCAAGAGAGGCTTGGTTCCGGGAAAAGGTTGAACCTGCCGAACCTGGCTGGCTGCCAGGCCCAGGCCCCTCATTCAGGCCACTTTGTCTTCCCTCTGGCACACATTCCACCTTAAATCCTTGTGTTTTGTGCCAGGGCCTGTGGGAGAGCAGGGGGCATGGGAGAGCAGTTGAGGGGGAGCATCCTGCTGGACAGAGAGGGATGACTGATCAGACTTGAGGACACAGAGCGCTCTAGGGAAGCCGCCGACTTACATGGTGGGAAGAATGGAGCCAGGAACGTTGTCAGCCCTGTTCCCACTCTGTCCTTGCCTGGCCTTGTGAACATGTGCCTGTTCCTTTCCCATTGTGGGCCTCGGTTTCCTCAGCTGTGCTATTCTCCACCTCAAGGGCTTTCCTGCTGCCATGGTCCATGGTCATTTGTCCTGGCTGATAGCAGGGGGACCAGGCTTACTAGTTAGGAAAGGCCCTGGCTGCAACAAAATTTCTTTATGTTGCAAACAAAGTTCTGTTTCCTGCCTCCTAGGGTGTGGGTTAATGGGGAAAGACTGCCCCCCCTCCCCCAGTACTGCAAAAGGAGTGGCAGCTGCAATGTCTTGAATTCCTGTGGTGCTGTGCTTGCTAACACTGGCATCTCTCAGCAACTCCTCTGACCTTCCCCAGAGGTACTTCTTCAGAGCAAACGGCCCTGAGTGGCAGGGCCAGGGAGCGAACAGCAGTCAGCTGAGATGTGCACGAACACTTGTCCCCACCCTCTCAGGTTTCAGTTTCCAGAGACCCCACCCTGGGGTAGAGGGATAGCAATTGCAGATTTCTCTGAGCCTGCTGTCTTGATTTCTCGGGGTCCCTGCCTGAAGTGCTGTCAGCCTTGGGCTTGGTGCTGCAGAACTTCCCGTGGGAAGACAGCTTAGCCCTCCCTGGCTCTGTCTGCTGTCATCTGTGATCCTCTCTGCCAAGTCCTGGACTCCCTGGCACTCCCCCAACATAGCCCCTGTGTGAACAAGTTCCCCTGCCCCTTCTTGTCAGCTGAGATGGGTTTAAAGCAGCGCTGTCCAACAGAACTTTCCCAGGTGGAGAAGTGTTCGAGATTTGTGATGTCCGATACAGGGGGCAGCAGCCACAATAACCGTGAGCTTTGGACATGTGGCTAGTGTGACTGAGGATCCGAATTTATAACTTTGTTACATTTTAATTAGTAGCTGCACGTGGCTAACAGCTGCTGTGTTGAATAGTGGATGTTTGGGATTTCCCAGGAGAAATAAGAAATTGGGAAATAAATACACAAGAACTGTAGTAGTTTTGTAGGAGTTTGCAGAGCACCTGCTTTGGACCCTAACTTCAAGAATGACTTGTGACTGTCAGATGAGCTTCACTTCTCTTGAGAATCACTGGGTCCTTCAGCCTTTTCCTTTTTTCTCTTTTTTTCTGTCCTCCTCCCTCCATCTCTTCCTCTTCTGCTCCCTTCTTCCCTGTCTTGCACTGTGCTGCAGAAGTAAAGATACAGGGGGCATCCAGATCTCATAGCTTTAAAGCCCATGAGAGGCCCAGTGCAGTAGGAAAACATTATGGGTTTTTGAAAAGGGGCGAAGCTTTTTTTGTTTGTTTGTTTTCATTTTTGATGAACTCTAGTTGATCCTTAGTTCATAAGATAGTCTCATCATTGGTACATGCATAGCCTGTTTTACTTTATTCATACTAATTTATTTATAAGTTTTAATAATGTTATACATTCCCAAGTAAGCCGACTACCTCACCAGTATTCTGGGGGGCGGGGGAGAGAATAAGAACATTGCCAGTAACTTTTAACCACAGATGTGGACTTCTCTATCCTGTACCCCCACTACTTAGAGAAACACCCCTAAACTTTGTGTTCATCATTGCTTTTTAAAAATGAGATATAGTGCTCTGAACTTTAAGTATCACGCCGTGTGTAGCCATTCAGAGCTTACTCTTTGACGCAACTGGGGCGCATGCATGTCACCGAGTTTGCAGTCCGTTCCTCTTCTCTGTGATCTGCTGGTCCTTTACGTGGATACTCTCAGTCGTGTTGGTCCTGAGCGTTTGGATTGTTTCCCGTTTTTTGATGTTACAAACTTTGCTGCTTTAGACATTTTTATTCACATTGAGCTAGCCTTCTGTATAGTTTCTCTAGAAGTGGAATAGGTGGGTTGTAGAATATGTGAATTGTAACTTTGGAAGACAGTTTGACATTATCTTATTAAGCGATTGTGTTAATTTACACTGTTGCCAGCAGCACATAAGAAACCCTTTCAAATCCACATCTGCCCTGGCACTCAGTGTTACCTTCTGGACTGTTGCCAGTTGAACAGGTGTAAAGTGTTATTTTATGTGGCTTCAAGAATGAGGTCAGCCATCTCTTTGCATGTTTATTTTTATATACATGCATGTATAAATATATGTATATGTATACGTATATGCATATAGATATATACACATAAATATACACATAAGTATATTTACATGCACACATGTGTGTGTGTGTGTTTCTTTTTCTGCACAACAGGAGGTGGTCTTTTGCCCCTTTTTTCAATTGGTTATTTGTGCTTTCATATTGGCTTGGTAAAAGTTCTTTATATTGCAATTGTCGTCTCCCATTTTGAAAAAAAAATTGCCACATTTCGTGTAACAGTTCTTTGAAGCAATGGCAGTTCTTAAATGTATCAGTTTTGTCTTTTATGGTTAGTGTTTCTTGCATCTTGTTACTGAAACTCCTCATTCAAAGTCAGAACAACTGCCCGGTTTTTCACTAAAACATTTAACGTTTTACATTTAAGTCCTTAGTTCATCTGTGGGTGATTTGGGGGCATCCAGTCTTATTTTTCTCCATGAGATAGTCATTTTTTCTAGTTTCTTTGTATCGAGTAGTCTCCCCTCCCTCTATAAAGCTGCCAGGTGGGCATTGCTCTGCTGTGGGTTCTGTTCTGTTCTTTCATTAGTTTGTCTGTGTCTGTGCCGGTGTCATGCAGCCCTAATCACTGTCGCTGTGTGGCACGTCTGCTCTCCAGCAGGGCAGGAGGCCTCTTTGTCTTCCAGCCGTGCTTCAGCTGTACTAAGCTTTCTCCGTGTGAACTTCAGAATCAGCTCGCCAAATTCCATGGGAAATTCTGTTGGATTATTTTTGTTTTTTTATTGTTTTAAAATGCATGTAACATAAAATTTGCCGTCTTAACCACTTTTAGGCATGCAGTTCAGTAATATTAAATATGTTCACATTGTTGTACAGCCATGACCACCGCTCATAGTCATAAGTCTTTTCATCTTGTAAGTCTGAAACTCTACAGGTATTAAACAGTAAATCCCGATTCTCCCCTCTCCTCCCAGGCCCTGTCAATCACCATTGTACTTTCTGTCTTTATGGGTTTTGGCTGCTCTAAGAACCTCGTGTAAGCGGAGCCATACGGTATTTGTCTTTTGTGCCTGGCTTATTTCACTTAGCATAATGTTCCCAAAGTTCATCCATGTCATAGCATATTATAGAATTTTCTTTCTGTTTAAGGCCGAATCCATGTATGAATATACCACATTTTGATAATCCATTCATTGGTCAGCTTAGGTTGCTTCCACTTTTAGCTGTTGTGAATGTTGCTGCCATGCACCTGGGTGTCGCAGCCCCTCTGTGAGATCCAGCTTTCAAAGAGGCAGAAGTAGAATTGCTGGGTCATGCAGTAGTCCTACTTTTAATTTTTTCGGAAGCCTCCCCGCCGTTTTCCGCAGTGGTTGCACTGTTTTACGTTCCCACCAACAGCGATAAGCACCCCAGTTTCTCCACATCCTTGCCACCGCTCGCTTTTATCTTTTTTTTGACAGTAGCCATCACAGTGGGTATGCGGTGGTGTATCATTGCGGTTTGGATTTCCATTTCCTTAATGGTTAGTGATGTAAACACCTTTTCCTGTGCTTATTGGCCATTGTATATCTACTTCAGAAAAATATCTTTTCAAGATTTTTGCCCATTTCTGAATTCAGTTGTTTGTTTGTTTCTTTGTTTTTGGTTGTTGTTACTGAATTTTAGGAGCTTTCTGTTATTCTGGATATTAATCCATAATAGCATAGATCTGCAAATATTTTCTCTTATTCTGCGGGTTGCTTTTTACTCTGTGGATAGTGTTTTTAATGCCCGAACTTTAAAATTGTCATGAAGTCCATTTTCTTCGGTTGCCTGTGCCTTTGGAGTTACATCCAGGAAGTCGTTGCCAAATGTTGTAAAGCTTTTATCCTGTGCTTTCTCCGAGAGTTTTATTGTTTTAGGGCCTGACCCACTTTGAGTTCATTTTTTTTTCTCCCACTGTGCAGCCCGCTCCAGTGCCTGCAGCCCACAGGCGGAGGCTGGGCAATGGTTCCGGGCTAGGGACGGGCCTGCCACAAATCCAAGCCCGTGCATTTGAGTTCATTTTTGTATATGATATTAGGTAAGGGTCCAACTTCATTGTTTAGCATGTGGATATCCAGTTTTCTCAGCCTCATTTGTTGAAAAAAAAAAAAAACAAAACCCTGTTCTTTCCCACATTCAATGGTCTTGGCAGCTCCCTTAAATATCAGTTGATTGTGTATGTGAGCATTTATTTCTGGTCTCTCTGTTCTATTCCACTGGCCTGTATGTCTGCCTTTATGCCGGTACCACACTGTTTTCATTACTGTAGCTTTGTAATGGGTTTTAAATCAGGAAGTGAGAAACCTCCTGTTTTGTTCTTTTCCAACATTGTTTTGGCTATTCAGGGCCGCTTGATATTCTGCGTGAATTTTAGAATGGACTTTTCTAGTTCTACAAAGGAAGGCATCGGGAATTTGGTGGAGACCGCGCTGATTCCGTTGGTTGCCTTGCGTAATACTGACACTTAACCGTGAGTCCTACAGCCCATGAACATGAGATGCGTCTCCAGTCATGTGTGTCTTCTTTAACTTCTTTCAGCACTGCAGACTTTTCATGTCAAGGTCTTTCACTTCGATTAATCCTAAACATTTTGTTACTCTGATGGTGTTATAAATTGATTGTTTTTGTAATTCCCTTTTCAGAATGTTCATTATTTGTGTATCTGTTGGGATTTTAATTGCATTAAATCTGTATGTCAAATTGGGGATAATTAACGTCATTTTTATTCACGTACCCACCAACCCAAAGCCATCTGCCTCCTTTGCCTTGCTTTTTACTCCAGGTAGCTGAACCCAAGGCACAACATCACTCAGGATCCCTTTCCTGTTGAGTTCCCTATGGGTTGGGTCAGCCAGTGAGGTCAGGTTATGTCTTCCTGCTCCCTGCACTATTTCTACACTGGGTTTTTGACAATAGCTGTACTCCTTCTGGGGCTAGAAGTCCTAGTGGGCAGCTTCTCCTCCATGATGGCTTAATTGGACCCCTAACTTAATTTCCTCTTCGTGTCCCTTCGGCCCTAAGTGTAGTAGTGGATCCCCAATGTTGCTAGTCTCAGCGCTGTACTATTTATTCATTGTCGGGGTCCCTAATTCTGCCCACACCTTTGTAAGTAGTCTTTTCAATGAAGTCTCTTTATTTTAACAGTCTGGGGTGACTTCTATTTTATATTAGGATCCTGACAGACACAGCATCATTCTGTAAATTAAATTTTCTTTTTGCTATTGTTGGTTTATTGACTTCGCTTCCTGTCAGTGCTGTGATGTGTCTGTTTCGGTTGTTTGGTGTTTTATGTACTAGCAACCATATCATCTGCAACTAAAGATAACTTATTTTTTCTTTCCTATTTATATACCTTTACTTTCCTTTTCTTGTCCTATTTCACTATCTAGGATCTTAAGTACAATGTTGAGTAACACTGGTAATATGAAACTACTTCCAATGTTTCCTCATGTAGAATGTTTCTTATATGATTTATTTTTATAATAACTGTTATAAGGTAATGAAGTTATCTTCCTACTTCACTAAGTTTTTTATTATATATTTTTATGTATGTTTTGACAATTTATGATTTTTTTTGTTACTATTCTGAATGACATTTATAGCTTTTTGGATATTAAACCTGTAATACACTCAACCTAGTCCTGGTATACTTTGTATTTATCTACTTTTAGGTTTAGTATGTTAAATTTTATTTATGTTTTTGCATTTATATCCATAAATGAAATGGTCTTGTAAGTTTCCTTTCCATAATTTTGGTATTAAGTTTCAAAAACTGAGTTAGGTGGTTTATTAGTCCATTTAGGCTGCTGTAACAAAAGTCTACAGGTTGGTTAGCTTGTAAACAACAAATGTTTATTTCTCACAGTTCTGGAGGCTGGAAGTCCAGTATCACGGTGCCGGAATGGTCAGGTGAGGGCTCCCTTCTAGGCGGAAGAGTTCTTATTTCATCTTCCCTGGCTGAAGGAGCTAGGGAGCTCTGTGGGACCCCTTTTACGAGAGTGCCACTCCCTGGACTCTCGTGACCCAATCGTCTTCCAAAGGCCCTACCTCTTAATACCGTCACGCTGGATATTAGTCTACAGCATGTGAGTTTGGGGCACAAACGTTTAGACCATAGCAGGTCGTATTCCCTCTTATTCTTTCATCTGCAAGAGTTTGTATTAGACTGTGGTGATTGCTTTTGAAAGTTCGATCTCACCGGTAACATTGCCTCTGCCTGGTATAGTCTTTGCAGGGAGATTTTAAACTGTTTCAATTTCTTGAATAGTTATTGTACTATTCAAGTTCTCTACTTCTTTTGAAATCAGTTTTGGTAGGGTTTTTTTTTTTTTTAGACATTTGTTATTTCTGACTTCAAATTTATTGGTGTGAAACTATTGGCAGTATTTTCTTATTATCTTTTCAGTCTCAGTTTTACTTGCAATTTTGTCCTTTTTTATTCTTAATGTGTTTTATTTGTGCCTTATCTCTTCTTCCCCCTGACAAGTTTTGTCAGAGGTTTGTCTGTTGTGCTGGTCAGCAAATGAGTGTTTGGATCTGTTGAACCTCTTATGGTATGTTTTATTCTATTTTGTTATTCCTCCTTCCATCCTGGGATAGCCCACTGCTTTTGTAATGTTTGGTTCTAAACATTTGTTAAGTTTATTTTGATTTGTTCTTTCCTTCATGAAATATTTAGAAGTAGTGTTTTTAATTTCCAAATACATGAAGATTTTTCATTTACATTTTTATTATTAAATTATAATTTAAGCGTGTGGTAGTTGGATAATATATCTATATGATAATTATTTAGAATTTATTGAGATTTTTATGATCTACTATATTGGCAGTTTTTGTAAATGTACTTTGTGTGCTTTAAGAGAATGGCTAATCTTTAATTATTGGATGGAAATATTTATATTTGTTCATTGGATCCAGCTGGTTAATTTTATTGTTCAGTCTTCTGGTTATCTCTGTCTACTGGCTTTCTATCCACATGGACTGCCAATAATAAATATGCAGATTTGTTAATTTCTCTCAGAGATATTATTGCTTTTCATTTTGTATATCATCAAGGACATTTTATTAGATTTGCATGTGATTAGAATTGTTATCTTCTTCATAAATTAAATCTTGAATCACTGTGTAGTGGGTTTCTCTCCATGACAGAACTTTGGGCCTGACAGTCTATGTATGTATTTTATTTTACTTAAGCCGTATCAGCTTGTTTATAGCTGTGGTAAAACTTCAATCTATTTTCACTGTTTGACTTTATAAACGTTTTTGTGTGTTCTTATCCTTTAGATATGTCTGTTATAACAGTGCATAGCTGTTACTTTGGGTTTTTTCTTAAATCAAATTTGACCATCTCTGACTTGTACCTGTAACTCACCAGTTATTCTAGTTACCTGTGTTGTGATTGTTGACATATTTGGGCTTGTTTCTACAATGTTTTATCTGCCATACTTTTTATATGTGTTTTTTTTCTCCTTTTTGGCTTTTAAATAAATGATTCCTCCATCTCCCTAAGAAGACAAGGACTTTAACAGACCTGTAGGTCCTTGATTTTGCCAACCCACTTATTGTTGATATTTTCTAGAATTTTCATGTGGGTTATCACGAATAGTCTCCCCTGTGTCTCTCGTAAGCACACTGCCTTTTAATATAACAACAAACTTTACTGAGGAGTTTGATTGCCCATAATTGTTGCACCTTCTAAATCTGTTTTTCATCTTGCTTATTTCCTCTAACAGTTTTTCAGTGTGGAGCCAATGGGGAATCTAATTTTGAGAGTAAATCTAATTAAATCTGGCAAGCCAGGTAGTTTGTATAATGTCGTAAAGTAGCAGTAGTTTGATAATGTTGTTTGGATGCATACACAATTTTAGGTTCAAGGTTCATCCCTTTATTGTGTTCCCCTGCACTCTCTCCTCCAGCCAGTGTGCTACTGGGAAGTCTGTCCGTCCGCTTCTTGTTCTCGGCAGGTGGTCCGTTCTTTTTTACCGGAAGTTATTGGAGTGTTTTCTGTGCGTCTGGCTCCCTTCATGTGTACTGACTATGTCTGACACAGGCTTTTCCTCATCCATTCGGCTGACATTGAAATCGTTCTTTTAATACGAGGCAGTTTGTTCTAAAGTTGGGGGGAATGTTCTCCATTGTTTCTTCAGGTATTTCCTTCTCTCCATTTTAGTTTTTTTCTGGGGCCTCTATTATCTAGATGTTGCCTCTTCTACTTATAACCTCCACAGTTCTTAAATTATATTTTGATTTCTTAATCTCTCCTCTTTTTCATGGGAGAACTCTTCAATACTACCTCCTGATTCACCGATTTCTCCTCTGTCTCTATTACTGTTCATCTTATTTCTTGTGTTCTTTATTTTGCAATCATATTTTTACTTAGTATTTTCCCTTATTTTTTAAATGAACATGTTTGTTTTATATTGTAAATAACCTTTATTTTTACTGTATTTATCATGTTTATTTTGCATACCTGATATATCTGTTTTAATGATTTTTCTTCTATTGCCTGTAGTTTAGATATCTTTTTCTGGGGGGCACTAGTTGTACTTCTCCAGGGTGTCCTTAGTGTAGCCTATAAGTTTGTTCCCCTGGAATATTAGCCCTTCTGTATGGCACTGGAAACATTTGATGTACATCCCAATTCTCAAGAAGGAAGGTGCCAAGGAGTGCAGTAACTAGAGGACCATTGCTCTAATTTCCCTCGCAAGTAAAGTGGTGCCCGGGGTGATTTGCCAAAGCTTCTACCTCATGTGGAGCAAGAAATGCCTGATGTTCACGTTGGGTTTGGAAAAGGAGGAGGTGCTGGAGGTCTAATTGCAAACATATGCTGGATCCGGGAAAGCTCCAGACAATTTCAGGAGAAGGTCAGTCTGTGTTTTACAGACTTTTGATAAAACCTTCAGTAAAGCCTTCAACTGCTTTACTGGGTCATGAAAAGCTATGGGTTGCTCTGAAAGAAATGGGTGTGCCCCAGCACTTGGTTGTCCTGAAGTGTAACCTGTGTTGTGGACAGAAAGCCACTGTCAGGACAGAATATAGAGAGACAGAATAGTTTCCTATAGGCAAAGGTGCATTTTATCTCCCTGTTTGTTTAATCTGTATACAGGACACACCATATAAAAAATCTGGGATACACTCAGAGGAAGAAGGAATAAAAATTGGTGGAAGAAATATCAATAAGTTAAGAAATGCAGATGGCACCGTCTTACTTGCAGTGATTTGAAACAACTTCTGACAAATTTAAAAGACGGAAGTGCCAAAGCAGGACTTCATGTGAACATCACGAAGACCACAATGACTCCAGAATAAATGTACAGCTTTAACAATCTCCATGTCTTTATTGCCTGCCTTAAAGATTTTGCTTACTTTGTTTCAGTAGCAGTTCAAATGGAGACTGCAGCCAAGAAATCAAGAGAAGATTGAGACTCAGAGGGGCAATAGAAGAATTAGGAAAGATTTTCAAGGGCATGCAAAGATGTGTCATTAGACACCAAGGCTAAGATCATCCACACACTCGCACTCCCAGTTACTGTGTATGGATGTGGAAGTTGGACGGTGAAGAAGGCTCACAGGAAAAAAATGACTCATTTGACATATGCTGTTGAAGAGCTTTACAGATGTCCTGGGCTTCCAGAAAGATGGATAAGTGGATCCCAGAACAAATAACCCTAAAACATCACTGGAGGCAAAAATGATAACACCAAAGCTGTTCTACTTCTAGTACATCATGAGAAGAAGGGTTCTCTGGAAAGGACAATAAAGCTGAGAAAAACATAAGGCAGCAGGAAAAGAGGAAGACCAAATATGAGATGGATTAACTCCATGAAAGAAGCCATAGGCAGGAGTCTACAGGAGCTGAGCAGGGCTGTTGAGGACAGTCCTTGTGGACATCACTCATTCACAGGGTCATCAGGAGTCGGAGTTGACTCAGTGGCTCGTAAGGAACATAACTCTGCTTAATGGAAAAAGGATCAAAGCCAGACTTTAGTCTTTGACAGGTGTGGGGAGCTCAAGGCCTCAGAGTATCACAGTTACTCACTCACGTTTGCCTCCCCACCAAATGACCAGCCTTGCCGTGTGGCACTGCATGGGCTGCTTTTCGTTTTGATTATGATGAGAATGGCACTTCCTGAATGTATGTAATATGGCAGTCTTTTAGGTCTTCACCTTCAAACCCTCAGGGAGAAGCAGGTTTGGAAGGAGACAGTCACCCTTGATTTTAATCCACCAGTCCTGAGGCTGCGGGGGGGGGGGGGGGGGGGGGGGGGGGGGGGGGGGTGGATGAATGAATGCAGGAGGCTGTCAAGTCCCTACCTGTTGTCTCAACTGCTCCTCCAGCAGAGCTCAGCAACTCCCGAGTTTACCGCCAGTGGATTCGTGAGCTGCTGATTTCTTCAGTAAGAGGACGAGGAGTGATTCTTCTGAGGCATCAAGGGGTGAGGGCAAGAAGAAAGTTGACTTGTTTGCTTATCTTTAACGCTTGCATTCTCTGCCAGCCACCTTCAACCCCATGCTACAGCTCCCCTCCCCCATACCAGTCCAAAAGGCTTGTCCATCTTCCTATGAGTTTCTCAAGATTTTCTTTTATTAATGTCCTGGATTGGATTCTGTGTTTTTCCGGAATCTCCCTCTATGGAGGGCACCAGCAACTACTGCTAATTTCCCTCCTTGGCAGAGCCCCAGAGTAAAGCCTTTTGGGTTTTTTGTTTGTTTGTTTGTTTAAAACAACTTTTATGTTTAAAATTTTATTTTCCTATTACAAAAGTAATACATGTTTATTTCAGCTAAGCAAAAAATATATAACTTTTTCAATAGCAACCATTGTCAACATACTGGGTTTT
Source organism: Tonatia bakeri (assembly GCA_004024845.1). Lineage (NCBI taxonomy): Eukaryota > Metazoa > Chordata > Mammalia > Chiroptera > Phyllostomidae > Tonatia > Tonatia bakeri. Next base: position 17,655 of record PVIA01005002.1, read on the forward strand.
TTTCCTGCATTTAGTTTTTAACTACTGGTTTTGTTTTGTTTTTTACTTTTTTCCCTCTTGATTACAGTTTACATTCAATATTATTTTATGTCTTAAGTATACAGCATAATGGTTGGAAAATTATATAGTTTACAAAGTTACTCCCCCAATAATTCTAGTACCCATCTGACACCACACGTAGTTATTGCAATATTATTGACCATGTTCCCGGCGCTGTACTGTACATCCCTGTGACTGATCCGTAACTGCCTATTTGTGCTCTCAATCTCACCTTTTGCACCCAGACTCCTAACCTCCCTCCCATCTGCCAAATCTCAGTTTGTTCTCTGCATCTATTAGTCTGTTTCTGTTTTGTTCATTTATTTTGTTCTTTAGATTCCACATTTAAGTGAAGTCATGTTAGCTACTGTTTTTAATCTGTTCTCTGAACTTACTATAGCGTGTTTATCTCTTGACATTCTAACATATTATTTTACAGAGTCACTTTTGATTGCATAACATTTCATCATCTAGAGGTATCCAACCCACAGCCCATGGGCCTCAGGAGGCCCAAGATGGCTATGAATGCAGCCCAATACAAAATTGTAAATTTACTTAAAACCTTTTTATTTGCTCATCAGTGTTGTTAATGTTTGTGTATTTAATGTGTGGCCCAAGACAACTCTTCTTCTAGTGTGACCCAGAGACACCAAAAGGTTGGACACCTCTAGAATTTGGCCAGTTTTCTATTGTTGGGTCACAATGATTTCCCACTGCCTTTTATTATGCATTCCTGTCTCATAAACGTCCTTGCAAATAAGTATTGTTTACATCCATGATTGTTTCCTTAGGTAAACTCTTAGAATTAAAACTTTAGATAAAGGCTCTATAAAATACCATCCGTAACTCTAGAAAGGTCACACAGTACTAGTCCTATACCATGAGCACGGGCAGCTCTGCACATCCCTACCTGAACTGATGGTTCAGTTTGTGACCTTTCAATGCCTTTTTCTCAGGCTTTCTTCCAGTCTTCGCTTGGGCACTTCACCCCTGGTGTCTGCTCTTCTGCAGAGCTAAGCTGGTTCTCCACCAAGATTCCTGCATTCATATGGTTTGCAATGAGTTTTATCTCTAGACAAGTGAATGTAAAAATCAAATATAATAATACTACTGATCAAAGATAGCCAGCATGGACATTTTGACACAGTATCTTTCTCTAGATTTTATTGGATTTAAATGTGAGCAGGTATTTTTTTGTTCATTCTTGTTCTTTCGTGTTCAGCCTGGGAGGATTCCTTTGCTCAGTGTTCCAGCTTGCTCATTTGCTCTTCATATGCATCCCTGCTTTTTCTCATCGAGTTACTTTCTATAGTTATATACTTTATAACTTTCTATATATCTTGATATTTCCATAACTGTATATATTTTATAACTTTCCATAAAGAATGTCTTCTTATAGCCCTATATATTTTATTTTCTAGAGTTCTAATTAGTTCTTTTTCTCATTTCAGAATGTGATATTTAAACCCTAGAGAATGTTAACTGTGATTTTTTGTGCTGAGATATAATTGGCATATGACACTGTGTTAGTTGCAGGTGTACAATATATGAACCGATATTTGTATGTATGGCAAAACGATCACCACAATGAATGTGGTTAATAGGCATCACCACACTTAGTTACACATGTTTTTTCTTGTGATGAGACCATGTAAGATCTTTTGCAACTTTCAAATATACAATAGAGTATTATTAACTGGTCACCATGCTGTACATTACATCCCCAGGAATGATTTACAACTGGATGTTTATACTTTTTGACTGACTTTTACCCATTTTACTCACCCCCGCCACTCACCTCTGGCAATCACAAATCTTTTTTCTTAAATTTTACTTATGAATGAGATTATACTGTATTTGTCTTTGTCTGATTTATTTCACTCAGTATATTGCCTTCAAGGTCCACCCTTGTCACAAATGACTGGGTTTATGTCGTTGAATATTCGTTTATGTTAGTGTATGCGTGACATTTTCTTCATCCATTCATCTAGTGGTGGGCAGTCTTGGCTTATTTGAAATAATGCTGTGATGGACAGCTGTTGTTGCGTTTGCTTTTGGTATCAGATCCAACTCATCACCAAAACCAATATCAAGAAGTTTATCACCTGTTTTTCTTCTGGGAGTTTTATCATTTCATATGAAGTCCTTGTTCTATTTTGAGTTAATTTTTTGTATGTTATAATATAGTGGTACAGTTTTACTCTTTTGCATGTGGCTATGCAGTTTTCCCAACATCATTTATTGAACAGACTGTCCTTTTCCAACTGTATATTCTTGGCTCCCGTGCCTTACATTAATTGACCATATATGTGTACGTTTACTTCTGGGCTCTTGATTCTGTTCCATTGATCTATGTATTTGTTTTTATGTCAGTACCATACTGTTTTGATTTCCACAGCTCTGCAACATAAGTTGAAATCAGCAACCATGATGCCTCCAGCTTTGTTCTTCTTTCTCAAGATTGTTTTGGCTATGTGGGGTCTTTCGTGGGTCCACACAAATTTCAGCATTTGTTGTTCCATTTCTGTGAAAAATACCATTGGAATTTTGATAGGGGTTGCATTGAATCTGTAGATTACCTTAAGTAGTATGAACATTTTCAAAATACTAATTCTTTCAGTATATGAGCACAGAATATCTTTCCACTTATTTGTGTATTTTCCAATTTCTTTTATCAATGTCTCAGAATTTTCAGTGCACAGGTCTTTGACCTGCTTGGTTAAATTTGTTCCTGTGTATTTTATTATTTTCAATGCAATTGTACGTGGGGCTGTTTTCCTAATTGTTTTTTTCTGGTAGTTTGTTATTAGTGTATAGGAAATAGATCGTTGAATATTGACTTTGTATCCTGCAACTTCACTTAATTTGTTTGTTCTGACAGTTTTTAGGTGGACTCTTTAGGGCTTTCTATGTTTTATATTATGTCATCTGCAAACAGTGACAGTTTTACTTTTTCCTTTCTGATTTAGATGACTTTTATTTACTTTTCTTGCCTAATTGTTTGGGCTAAGACTTCTAATACTGTGTTGAATAGAAGTGGTGAGAGTGGGCATCTTTATCTTGTTCCCAATCTTAGAGAAGAAGCTTTGTGCTTTTCACCATTGAGTATGATGTTCAAGGTGGGCTTATTATATATGGCCTTTATTATGTTGAGCAACATTTCTTTTATATACTTCTGGTGAGAGTTTTTATCTTGAACATATGATGAATTTGGTCGACTGTTTTTTCTGTATCTATTGAGATGACTGTAAGTTTTTTGTCCTTCATTTTATTAATTGTAGTATATCACATTGATTGATTTGTGGATGTTAAATTATCCTTGTATCCCTGGAAAAAATCCCGCTTGATCTTGGTGTATGACCTTTTTAATGTATTATTGAATTTGGTTTGCTCCTATTTGTTGAGGATTTTTACATCTATGTTCATCTAACTCAGAATTTTAAAAGAATCATCTTCTTTTATCTCTCTCACTTCTTCCTCTTTTATTTCTCTATTTATGGAATTTATCTTTCCTTTTCAGTATTGTCTTTAAGTGTTTGCTGATTCCGTGCTATACTGGCCTGGCTGTCACTGCTGTTTCTGCTTATGCTAGTTGCCCCTGAGGTTGTGGATAGGGACGTGGGGTCTTGCCAGGCTTCTGGACTTCAGGGCTCCCATGTCTCCTGAGTACCAGCAGCTTACTCGAGGCTTCCCCCACCCACTTTGGCTAGCTTAAGCACTCTATTTTGGGGGTAAAAGCTGCTGCCTTCTTCCTGCTTCTAGGAATGAGAGGAAGGCCAACTTGCCCAACTTATCCAGCTATAATTCCATAGAAAGGCAACCTCCTTAACATAACCAAGGACCCTTCCACTCCCTGTCTATGTGACTGCTAAGCATGGTGCATGCTAGTCACTCTCCCACTTTGTACAGAACCTTCTTCTGTGTGTGCTTTGGGCTGTGGTCTCATTCCATCTTACCTCCCTCTGCTTTCTATCTTTCAGTATTTCTTCACTTTTCTGAGCCATTGAAGACATTCTTTCTTGACTTCCAATGCTATTGTGGTTTTGTAAAATTAACTAATTATTTTTTTACAGATCTTATTTATTTATTTTTAGAGAGAGAGGGGAGAGGAGGGAGAAAGAGAAGGAGAGAAATGTTCATGTGTGATTGCCTCTCGGGCGCCCCCTCCTGGGGGTTTGCCCTACAATCCAGGCATGTGCCCTGACTGGGAATTGAGTGGGTGACTCTTTGGTTCACAGGCCGGCACTCAATTCACTGAGCCACACCAGCCAGGGCTAATTATTTTATTTTTAGAGAGAGGAGGAGGGAGGGAGAAAAAGAGGGAGAGAAACATCCAATGTGTGAGAGAAACATTGATCAGTTATCTTTTGAACACCCTCAGGTGGGGACCTGGCCCACAACCCAGGCATGTGACCTGACTGGAATCAAACTGGTAACCTTTCAGTCTGTGGGACGGTGCCCAACCCACTGAGCTACACCAGTCGGGGTGGGTTTTTTTTTAATTCTGTTACTCTAGAAATTTTTGGTGGATTAGAGGAGTCAGTTTAGTGCATAATCCAAACCAGAGTATCAGGACCTGTGAGTTAATTGTTAAGAGCATAGTTCTGGGGTCACATACACATGATTTTTATTCTCAAAGCTTCCTCTTACTAGCTGTGTGACTTGAAACAATTTTTTCAATCTCTCTGAGCCTTTCTTTCCTTATCTATTAAATGGGGATCATTATTATTGTGACTCTTCATTGATCTCATGCACAGAAAGCCCTAAGCAGAGCCTCTAGCAGAGTGAACACTCAGTATTTAATTTTTTGGTTATTTTCATCATTGTTTTTATTCTTATGTTTCTTACTAAACTAGCTTTATAAGTTGAGATCCACAGAAAGTTCCTTTTCCATTCATCTTATTTGGACTCAACCCTTCCCCTGACCTCACTGAAAACAAGGAGGCTGACACTTCTTCCTCTTCTTTCTACAGCCCAGCTCCATCAGCTGGAAGGGCTGAGGACCATCGGTGTCACCACCAACGGCATCAACCTAGCCCGGCTGCTGCCTCAGCTTCAGAAAGCGGGTCTTAGTGCCATCAACATCAGCCTGGACACACTGGTGCCGGCCAAGTTTGAGTTCATCGTCCGCAGGAAAGGTGATCATATGCAGCTCACAGTGGAGGGTGTCCCTCCAAGGTCCCCATAACCATAGGGCTGGGGCTATGATGAGAGGGCTCGTATGTCACTCTTGGCATCTGGGCTATAGATAAGCCTAGGCTTCACCCCTCACCTGGACCAAATGTCCCTCACCTTTATAGCCACATTCCTAGGGACTTTTGGGGACCAGATGCTAAGAGCTATGGTGGCCAACCTCCCCCAACCATGCCTTTCCCTCTGCCCCAGTTTGTCCAGGACTAAGAGTGTTTCAAGAACTCAGGACTTTCTGTTTTAAAACAAGATAGTCATTGGCACACTGGGATGAGTTGGTTACCATATAATGAGCTCTGAAGAAATGTGGGGCCACCAGGGTAGAAGTAGCTGTCCTGAGGTGCCCGCACTGCCTGGTGGGGGCCCCCCGCTGCCTCCAGTGGTGCTCTCTGTGCCCCTCCTGGATAGAAGCCTCTCCCTTCGCCCCCTGCACAGCACTTCCTCAGCCTCCTCCCTGGGCTTCCTCAGGCCGGTGGGGCTGAAGAGGTAGACTGGCCAGAGCCCTGGGTCTCATTAGGCCACCGCCCCCTCACGTCTCTTGGGTCTTGGGTCTCATGTTGGGGCAGAGTTTCTTGCCTCACAGTGTGACTCCCTGTTCACACCCCTCCATGTGCTGAGGAAGTACTTGTGAGTCCTTGCCCTCTGCAAAGGGCTGCTGCAGGCACCGAGGGGACATTGGCATTGCCCTGTAGGGCAGGCTACTAAGGTTCAAAAGGTGTGATGCCACTAGATTTAATTGTCTAGTGGTGTCAATTAAAGCACCACAGAGAGGGAGAGAGAACTCCTAACTGGGGAGACCTAGAGGGTTTCAAAGAGGAGGCACGACCACTGGGCCTTGAACAACTGGGCAGGTTGGGGGGCAGGGATTCAGATCCAGCAAGCTTACTCTGAGGGGCAATCTCAGCTGAGAACCAGCCAGGGCTCTGAGGTAGGAAAGTAGAAGGTGTGTCTGTGGGCTTTGCCCTCCCCACCCCCCACATATCTATATCCCCCCACCCCCGCACCCCATCTCTGTGTCTCCTTTCCTAGAATGAGGGTTGGAGACTGTGTGCCCTAACATTGGATCTTCCTCCCCGTTCAGACTCCCGTGCCCACTGCCTCCTGTTAGAGGGGAGAGTGCTTTACAGAGGAAAGAAGTTCTAGATTATCCTAACCACATTCTGTATGAAAGCTGCACATTCCTCCCTGGGCCATCCAGAAATGCTGCAAGGACACCAGGGAGGCCATCCCCAGTCACCTACCCTCAGCATGATGTCCTGGCTGGGAAACACACATGATCACCAGACTCTGAAGGCTGGGGGTGCAGAGGGCCAGCATCAGTAAATGCTCAAATGTTTGGATACAGGAGTGAGCTGAGGTGAGCCAGGGTAAAGACAAGCCAGCCTGGGGTTAAGCACAAAGATAGGTGAGAACCACATGCATAGGAAATGCCCACCAGCCCTGGCCCAACTCCCATGCACAGTAAGCGCTTGCCGAGAATATGCAGATTGTGTGAACAGACGAGCTGCTGAGGAGAAAGCCTTGATAAGGGAGTCAGGAAACCTGCATTCTGAGAGATGTGTCATAAGGCTCCCAGCAGGACACTGCTTCTCTCTGAGGCCTCAGATTCCTCCTGTAGACCAAGAGGGCTCCCACACTGCAGCCCAGGGGCCAAATCAGGTCCCTGCCTGCTTTTTAACAGCCTGTGAATGAAGCATGGATTTTGCAAGTAACATTTGCAATCAGTTTTAATAATAGGGAACATTAACTATGAACCTGAATCAAGCAAAACATTATCCCTGTAAAAGTAATTCATTTCTTCCATTCCATATTGTAGACCCATATTACAAAAATATACTCAATTATTATTCTGAGTTTTGTCAATGAAATCTTTATGAATAAACCTCCATAATATGCTCAACTTTGCCACTTGATGTGCAAAACCTAACATATTTACAATCTGGCCCTTTACAGAAAACGCTTGCCAGTCCCCGAACTCAGTGGTCTCTGAGACTCCTTGCAGCTCTGGCGCTTCCTTTCCCTGTGGGTGTGAGGGGGTGCAGGGGAGGGAGGAGGTTCCTGGATTGTTTCTCTTGCTCCCCGCAGGTTTCCACAAGGTCATGGAGGGTATCCACAAGGCCATCGAGCTGGGCTACAGCCCTGTGAAGGTGAGAACGTGCCACTGCTACTGGTCCTTGACTTCCTGTCCCCTCCACCCTGGCTTAGCCTTGTGCTGTCAGCTCCCAGCCCATGTCAGCTCCATGTCCCCCACCACACCTCCTTATCCACTGCATCCAGCTCCAACCCTCACCCCACAAGGGAGGAGGGAAATGTGGCCCCATGGAATCCCCCAATCCAAAGATCCCTATAGGGTAAAGAAAGGATTGGGACCTCCAGTGGAGAGCCAAGGCAAGTTCTGGATCCCCAAAGGTCATCCCTGCAAAACCTGGGGGACAGCACTCATGGTCCCTTTGTCCCCTGGGCAGGTGAACTGTGTGGTGATGCGAGGCCTGAACGAAGACGAGCTCCTGGACTTTGTGGCCTTGACCGAGGGCCTCCCCCTGGATGTGCGCTTCATAGAGTACATGCCCTTTGATGGTCAGTGATGTGGGGGTGGGGAGGGGTGGGGAGGCTGGGCCGGTCAGCAGAGCATGGGGACCCTGGCAAGGGTGGAGGTGGGCAGCAAGGTCTGGCTCGCACTGTGGGTGCTGCGGACCTCAAACTGTGCTATGTATATAGAAATGTCTACAGGGATGGTGGGGAGGGGCCCAGGCAGGTGCTAAGACTAGGGCTACAATGGGGCATCAGAGGCTTTTCAGTGGTGAGCTTTTAGGCAGGGCCACCTGACCTCAATTCCGAGAGAACTGATTCCTGGGCTGTGTGGGAGGCAGGGCCCGAAGCCCCTGCGCTCCTACAGCACTGTGACTCAGGAGCCTCCAACCCCAATACAGGCAACAAGTGGAACTTCAAGAAGATGGTCAGCTACAAAGAGATGCTGGACACCCTCCGGCAGCAGTGGCCGGAGCTGGAGAAGCTGCCTGAGGAGGAATCCAGCACAGCCAAGGTTGGGGGACAGCCTGGGTTCTAGGTGGGGAGGAAGGTCATGCCTCCATCCTAGGATGGGAGAGCTGGCAGGGGCCATACTGGGGTCGATTGCAGCGATTCAGGACAGTACCAGCTAGCAGGAAGCATGTCAGTACTGTCATAGCAGCCCCCTTCTCCGAGGTGCAGAGGCAGGCCGGGCATGGGACAGGGCTTGAGTGACTTGTCCTAGGACACACTCTGGTGAGTGGTAGAGGGGTTGCTCAGTCTCCTCTTCCACGGGGCCTGCTCTGTCCGTGCTGCCTGCAGGTCCCCGTGTGCTAAGCAGGTTTGCTCTCAGGCAGGCCGTGCACAGGCAGAGAGCTCATCCCATCCATGTACCACAGTCTTCTGTTGTCTGAGGGTCTTGGGTGCTCCCTTCTGAAGGGCTGCACTGCAGAGGGCCATGGAGTGAGGGCTCTGATGTCAGGCAGTGAGGGCTGACGCTCTCTGGCTCATCTCTACCCATGTCCCCTCCGCTGCCCTTCTCTCCCTCCTTGCCCAGGCCTTTAAAATTCCTGGCTTCCGAGGCCAGGTCAGCTTCATCACATCCATGTCTGAGCATTTCTGTGGCACCTGTAACCGGCTGCGAATCACAGCTGATGGGAACCTCAAGGTGAGTATACCCTTCCCCACCTCTGTGTTCTGAAAATCTCTTCCTGCCTGCACCCCCTGATGGAAGGGGAGACCACCAGGGCACACAGGGTGGTTGGTGAAACTGGGTCAGATTTGTGGAGGGCGTGTGGGGGAGCATCAGGGGAAGGTGGGTTCATGGCCCCCATGAAACCGTCACCCTGATTCCTTCCTTTCTTCCTTGGGTCCCTGAAGAAACTTGCAGCTCACTGGGTCCAGTTTCCAGGACTTAGTGCTACCAACTGGAGGGGTGTGAAAGGTCACTGTGCACTCTGCCAGTTCTGAAACCAGCCTCTGTTACTCATGTCTAAGAGTGTGTGCTGTCGTTCTGTCCTGGGGGCAGATAACAGGGAGGCATAGACCTGCCCCTGCTCTTTGGGGGCACAGAGCCTCCTTGGTGAGACCAGACAAAGCTGATCACATGTGTAAGCGCAGGATGCTGTGTCAGCCGAGTGGCCCAGCAGATCATAAGGGGAATGGGCCTTGGTGAGCCCTGAAGGATGGCTGGGGTAGAAGTGAGGGCAGGGGAGGAGGCATATCTAGGGTTCATCCTAGTATGGCCAGGGCAGATTGAAGTCAGGTACAGGGAGAAACATTGTGGGGGCTTGAACGTACAGGTGGAAGAGGCATAGTGTTCTGTCGACAGTGAGGCACTGTGCAGTTTCTGAGCACGGGAGGACAGGATTCCCACTGGTGTTTTAGGAAGAGTAATCCATAGACTGAATGTGGAAATCGGAAGCCTGGTTAGGTGGCCATTTAGCAATGTCCCAAATATCTAAGAGTGTAAGGTGAAAATGGGAAGGTGGGTGAGGGAACTTGGTTGTGCAGCTGGAGGGAAGAGAGAGAGGCATCCAGGTAGCTGATCAACTTCGGGAGCAGGTTAGGATTGAGGTGGGGGTGGGGGTGAAGGTGGGTTGGGTTCAGATCCAAAAGAAATCATCCAATGTTGTCATAAAGCTATAAAAAGACTTTTCTGGGCTGGAGATATAAAATTGACCTGCACCATGGGTGGTGTATCAGTCTGGGCCCTGTAGGAAATGGGAGGTGGGATTCTGAAGGAAATGGACTGAAGAAGCTACTGATAGTACAGGTTATGAGACCAGTGAGGAATGTTAAGATACTCCATGAGCAATAGCTGTTCCCACCCCCGGCAGGCAAGAAACCAGAACAGGGGAGGCAGTGTCACTGGGGCCCAGTGAGAGCGGGAGGCTGGCAGAGTGGCCTCCTGGTTGGTGTGGTAGTTATGGAGGGAAGCAGCCACTCCAACAAGTCAGAGTAAGGAGGAAGCAAGGAGCAAACGCCCAGCCTCTCTTTCCTCTCTCCCTCTTATTTCTCATCAGCCAAACCCAGGTGGAAGCCAGCTAGAGGGCAACCTGGAAAGTGAAGTTCATGGGCGGGGGCAGAGAGCATACCCTGGGGCCTGCTGGGGGAGTGAGGGATGAGCCTAGCCAGCAGTGAAGTATGTGTTCCTACTTCTGTTTAGATCCCGTTCCTGTCTTCTGTGGTGGCTCTGCCCTCAGGGGCTTCCCAGACGTTCTGTCTCTGAGTCCACAGTGCCCCGTATGGAGCTGGCACACAGTAGGTTTGGTGGGGGCATGGCAGGTATCTTTTTTCCCAGAACTGCCTTACTTATCCGTGGGCCCCCCAGAGCACTCAGCCTCTCTCAGAGCTGGGGAGCACTGAGTCAAGTTTGAATGGGCTCAGGAAGCCATCGCCACCAACCCTCTGCTGTTCCGCCCCCAGTCAGGGGTCACAAACTGGAATAGGACAGGGGCAGGTGGGTAATGTCCATGAGGCAAGGGCCCAGGAGGGGACTGAAGGGAATGGAATGTGCATGCCATGTCCAGAGGTGACTGCCAGGACTTACCTCCAACTAACTGGTCCTCTCGTGGCCATGAAGTGGCCATTTCATGGAATGACTTAGGAAAAAGTATGGATCTGGGTTTTGATGTGCTCTCTCTATTGCCAGCTCTTTAATTTTTGAAAGTGCACTGTACAAGCTGAAGGTGACATGACTAAGTCAGAGACCGGCCTTGGATGTCTGGTTTTGCCTCCTGACATTCAGCATCTCTGGGTCTTCCATCCTCTGCCCCTCATTGTGGGGAGTCCTGCCTGACTATGCCCTGGCCATGGGAGGCCTGGGCGCTGGTGCTCAAACTGTGGGGGTCTTCAAGGTTGGGGCCAAGGCTCAGGGGTAAATGCATGTTGTCCTCACCCCCTTGATGACCCCACAGGTCTGCCTCTTTGGGAACTCAGAGGTATCCCTACGGGATCACCTGCGGGCTGGGGCCTCCGAGGAGGAGCTGCTGAGAATCATCGGGGCTGCCGTGGGCAGGAAGAAGCGGCAGCATGCAGGTAAGGGGCAGGAGTGGGGAAGGCCAGGCCATGTGGTGAGTGGGTCACTGTCAGCAGGAGGGATGCCATAGTTTGGGTTGAGAGGACAAAACACAGCCTTGCAGGGAGCCAGGGGGACTCAATGTTGTCCTTGCTCCCAGTCACCCCCGTTGGACCCCTAGATCTGGGGTGTGTTGATGGGTCTCCTCTTCGGAAAGCTGACACAGCAGAGACTGCACAGGAGAGGGGGCCCTGAATTCTCTTGGGCTATTTTATTAGGTAGGGGAAAGGGGTATTATTGCCCCCTCTCTTCCCACACATTGCCTTCTGTCAGGAGGGCAGGCCCTGGCGTCCACAGGCTTCTGGGCTTGGTCATGGGTGGCCCTGCAGTCCACAGTGGGGGCTCATCGGTGAATATGTGTACACGGGTCGTCACTTTACTGTGTCCATGTTTGTGTCACTGAACGCTCCTCCCCCCACCCTTTCTCTCCCCTTTCCTGCTCCCCTCTACTCCCCACCTTCCCTCACCCCAGGCATGTTCAACATCTCCCAGATGAAGAACCGGCCCATGATCCTCATCGGTGGGTGACCCAGCAGTACGTAACCACTCACCCTTGTCATTGCGGGTTCCTGTGGGGTGGGGCTCCTGCCATGAGGCACCCCTAGATCCTGCATTTCATTCTGATGTTCTCAGCCTTATTTTTCTTGTTCCTCCCTCATCCTTTCATACCCCTCCATGCCTTTACTGCTTCTGTTCTTCCCTGTGCACAGCTCCCCATCACTAAACCTGCCACAAAAATAACCATTCGATCTCACCAGAAATTGGGGTATGGTCCTTTAGATTTAATGATCACTAAGTTGTTCTCTGAATATAGAGCTGCTGGTAAAGACAGAGACCCTGTCCTCAGCTCTAGAATGTCCCAGCTTGGGTACAGTTCCCCTATGTAGTATGGGCCTGCTCAGGGTGCATCTGGACCACTAGCACCCATTGGGCAATGTGTTCTGAGCTTCTGGGTGGGGTCGAGCTTGAGGCAGCAAGCTAAGGATGCTACTCTTCTTGTCAGGGAGGACACAGCCAGGGCCTCAACTTTTTAGTTACCTAACTCCTGGAGACCTAAGAGATTAGGACATCTCTCGTTACAGAGGATGCTTCAAACAAAAACATCTTTGTCACAGGGCTGTGGTCTCGTGCCTGGGGAGCAGGCTGGGCTGTGAGGAGTGTCAGGGGTGCTGCTACCCTCTGGCACAAGGCCCAGACTAGAGCAGGGCATCCTCGCCTCCTTGGCCACAGCGAGACCTGGGCCCCTGAATTGTACCACTAGGCAAGAGAAAGCAGTGAGAAGAACTAGGGGAAGGGATACTTTTCTGTAGAGGCTGGAGCAGAGTGAGCCCACAACACAGAAGGGAGTAGACTGCAGTGGGGCGGACAGCCCAGGGACCACCCTTCCACATTAGCCACCTAAAGAAGGAAAGGCCACTCACCAAAGAGTTCCACTGGGAAGGAAACTCGATCATCTCTTGTCCCCCACCTCCAGCATCATAGTCCTCTTGTTGGGCCCTGAGCCACGCTGACAGCTTGATAGCAAGGAGTGGGGGATGCCTTGATGGCCCTCTTAGAAGAGAGCTTGTGCCTCTGACATTGACAAGGTAGGGAGTCCAAAGTATGATGGAAAGCTGGAAGTTGGGAGACCTGTTAGGCTTCATAAGGTATATAGTTACTCTGCAGGATATAGAATAACTAGTCTGGTTTCTAGAAACCAAGAGGGCCTCTCTGGATTTCATGAATCATTGGGGGTTTTGTTATGTTAGATGCAGATTTGGGAGGTCTGAGTGGGATTCTGCTTCCCTAACAGTTCTCAGGCGGTGCGTGGTGCTGCTGGTCCGCAGACCACCCTTTGAGTGACAAGAGCCTGGGAGGGTCCTGAGGCCCTCAGGGCTGCTGGAATCCGCCTGTCCTTTCGTGTGCACTTCTGACGTGCTTGAGCAGGCTTGAAAGACATTGTTGAATAGAACAGATATTTCCATAGTAGCTCGTCTGCCAACGACATGATTACTATGGACCGGCCACAGACAATGTAGAGATGAGAGTGCCCGTAATCGCCAATTCAGGCGGGGCCTCACTGCGGCTTTCTCTTAAGAAAATGGAGACACAGGGAGGGCATCTGATCCAGGCTTCAGTCTTCAGACCTTAGGTGTTTCTTTCTTTCTTTTTTTTTTTTAAGATTTTATTTATTTATTTACTTATTTATATAAAAAGGGGAAGGGAGGGAGAAAGATGGAGAGGAACATCAATGTGAGAAACATCAATTGGTTGCCTCTTGCATGCGCCCCAAACAGGGACTGAACCTGCAACCCAGGTATGTGCTCTGACCAGGAATCTAACTGATGACCTTTCACTTTGCGGGATGATTGCCAACTGAGCCACACATGCCAAGGCTGGGTGTTTCTTGAGAGAATTTTGGCAACAAAGTCTTTGTGAGGAGGGCAGTCCATGTCCCTCCCACACCACCTCCACAGGACAGTCAGAAGCTGGTGGGGCTCTGTCTGGTGTAGCACCTGATGAGAGCTGTACACGTGTGTTCTGGGGACCCTCCATCTGTGCACCTTCTGTTTTATCTCTTCTTGCTTTGCTTTTTGCCCTTCATTCCTCTTTCCCCAGTGCGGAAGAGTAGTTCAAGTGGGTTAGGGAAATGTTTGGGAGAAGAGGTGGGAAAAGAATGACCTTTTGGACTAAGTGTTTCTTCTCTTCCCTTCTTGCCTTCCAGAGTTATTTTCGATGCTCCGAGATTCCCCACCAGCGCTTCCAAACACTTCCTTTTGGGACGACCCACTCGGCACTCAGGGTCTGAGACACAGACGGAGTGTCTCCAGCCAGGCGTCAACTTTGTGGAAACGATGCCCGGTCCCCCAGACCCCTCCCCTCACCCAACAGCAGCTGGGGTCTGGCTCCCCTCAGAGACACTACAGTTCCCACCCAGACTCAGACACCAACCCACAGTGCCTTAGCCCCATGTCCCGGGCTTCTGCCAGCCACTCAGGAACCCTGCCAACCTCGGACCAACTAACCCACGTGGACACAGAAGGACGAGCAGCTATGGTAGATGTGGGTAGTAAGCCAGACACGGAGCGGGTGGCCGTGGCCTCTGCCATGGTCCTCCTGGGGCCTGTGGCCTTCAAACTCGTCCAAGAGAACCAGCTAAAGAAGGGAGATGCCCTGGTGGTAGCCCAGCTGGCTGGAATCCAGGCAGCCAAGTTGACCAGCCAGCTGATTCCTCTGTGCCACCACGTGGCCCTGAGCCACGTCCAGGTGCAACTGGAGCTGGACAGCACACGCTATGCTGTGGTGATCCGGGCGTCTTGCCGGGCCCAGGGCCCCACTGGGGTGGAGATGGAGGCCCTGACCTCAGCTGCTGTGGCTGCCCTCACCCTGTACGACATGTGCAAGGCTGTCAGCAGGGACATCGTATTGGGGGAGATCAAGCTCATTAGCAAGACTGGAGGTCAGCGGGGGGACTACCATCGGACTTAGAGATCCTGCCCCCTCTTACCCATGGCCCAGATGTGTCAAGAGATGGGATGCAATTTGAGTGGAGGAAAAGATGTCAAGTTCCTTGAACTCCATCACTGTTCACCTTCACCAGTAGGAACCCCAGGTCAGCCCACTCCCTTACTGCTAGAGAACCTAGGTGACCTGTGATGCTTCCTTTATTCAGAGAGGAAACCAGCAGGCCCTTCGGCCTTTCTGGTCATGGGAGGGTCACAATGAGCAATGCTAGATAACAGAAAAACCAGTTGCGTTATCTGTGAACTATTTCAGACAACCAGTTTCAGAGAGTTGCACCCATAACTTCCACTACTCGTTGGGTTTTCTCTGCTGCTGCTTCCTTGGGGAGAGCATAAGGGCTCACAAAGCAGAGGAACCCACTTTGAGGGGGGAAAGCACAGCTTGCATCAAGAATGTATGTCTATTCTTCGGCAGCTTTGCCTGCCAAGTCTGTGGAGCCACAGCCTTGCCCCTCTGCCCTCCATCCTCAGAGTCTGGGTCCCTTCAAACTTGCAGGCTTTGGGTTTAACAACTGCATGTCCTGGCTGCTCCATCGCCTCCACCCCCTCCTCTAATAGGAGACACGTGGGCTGCAGCTCTGAGGACCTCTGATCAGCGCTCATGCCACACTGCCCAGTGCACTGCTGTTCCACCAACCACCCAACCCTTTACTCTGGAATGTATCAGGGAAAGAAGAGAGGTGAAGACTGCCTTCACTCGTACAGCGCACAAAATAAAGCCTTGATGCCAATTTTGAAGATGCAAGAATAAGGACTGTATCTGTGCACAGGGCACCCTGCTGCTAGGATTTTGTGCCCACCCCTCAACCCCATCCCAAGGCCCACTCCCCTGGGAAAAAGGAGCAGGGGAGACCCTGGAAAGGCTGGAAGGGCATCTCTTCTGTATACCCCCACCTTCCCTGTGGAAGAAGGGAGAAGGGGAATGGGAGGCATGGAAATGTACTGTCTACAGTAAAATGGTCAGGTAGGGGTGTCCAAAGCTCATCACTGGCTATTAGAGACTAGGGAGTGCAATTAGAGGTTCCTGTGTTTCACCCGCCTGCCCCACCCTGCCCCAAGCACTGGACTTGTTTGCTGGGTTCTTTAACATGGATAGGCTTCCTTGAGTCTATCTATAGGGACACCCTCTGCCCTATACCCAGGTGTGCTGGTGAATGTTTAACCACCAGCTCTCAGTAAAAGAAAAGACTGAGTTCCAAGGAGGCTGATTTCAAGCTACAGTACCACATAAACTTGTTTGCAAAATTCAAAAACATGTCACAATTGTGCTTTCAGGGCTGGTAGGAGCTGGCTCCAACACACCACCAGCTGTACCTGGTCCCCAGCACACCTCAAGCTCCCTCAGGGGAAGAAAGCACAAGTTTCAAGGCAGACTGGGGGGATGGTATGGATTTAATATTTTTTAGTATTACAATATATTCTTATAAAAAAAGGTGCAGGTAGAAAGGACATTGCCGATTTTATACATTAGCCTCATTTGTCGTCTGAGACAGCTGGTGAGAGCAGCCTTGGCATGAAGGCATCCCTGGTACAGGTGGGCAGATGGTCGCAGCTCCCCCACTGGTGGGAATAAGATGGGGTGGGGAGAGCCTGGACTAGCCCCTTCTCCAGCCACTCAGGGAATGTTCACCTACTGCCCTACGCATACCTTACTTCCATCATGGAGAATGAGTGGGTGCTGTAGCTGAGAAGGGGACAAGTTGCATTAGGTTAACTGGATTTTACATCAGACACACAATTAGTAGGAGAAATTCAAAGATCGGCAGGAAGGGTGGGAAGGGCACTGGGAAAAGCCCAAGGAAGAAACAGGTGTAAACATGTAGGGTATCAAGGACCCACTCGGCTGTCTCCATGGGGCACTGGCCCCTTCTTGCCGAGTCAGCCACGATGGTCCATGGTCCAAGGCACTCTTGGAGACCTGGCCACAATGGTGTCTGGTGCCAGAGCCACTGGCCAGATCTTGAAAATAATAAATAGAGAAGAAATATCTTTGGCGGGGGGATAAGCCAGAGCCCTAGAAGAATGTATGTGTCCTCTGTAAACAGTTAAGCCAAACTTCTTTTCTGCGGATCCAATGTGTCTTGAACAGCTTGCATATTCCTTGTCTTTCGTGGCACATATCCAGGCTTCCATGGTGGATGGAAATGCCAGGATCTGGACAGGCCTGTTGGATAGAAGTGGAGCCCTCCCCATTCCCTGCCCCTGTGGATTAGGTTGATACCAGACAGCTGGGGAGAGGATGTTCAGAGACCCCACCCATGACCTTCCAGCATCCCAATACCAGCCTCTTGCAGCAAGGGCTTTTGGGTTACAGATGGGTAAAACAGCTCCCCGCAGCTGCTTTTCCTGGAAGCTTCATCTTGCCCTTGCCTGGGCTCCAGGATGGCCTCTTCACATGTCCTGGCCAGACTTGCTTTTGCTCAGATCCCTCCCCCTCTAACCAACACACATGCTGGGCTCACCAACCTTGTTTCTTCCCTGGAAGCTACTACGGCCCCACTCCCAGGAATCTGATGTAGGAAAAAGGCAGCTGAAGACTGGGCCCAGCCCACCAGCCTGTCCACTGGCAATAGCCCTGAGCCAGAGGAGTATGTTGGAAGGTGGGAAACATAAAGGGAGGGGTAGAAGGATGGATGGGCAAGAAACCCTTAGATGAGGGTTCAGGCAGGTAGACAGAATGAAAGGTCAATTCCAGGGGGAGAAAATGTACTGAAAATAAGAGCTTTGATGGAGTTGACCTCACCTCCCTTTTAGAAGACAGAACACTTTGTTTAGGTGAAGCCATTGACCTACCTGCTCAAGATGGACAGAATGGAAAATGGGAATGGACAGTGGAAGATGGATAGAATGGAAGGTGGGAGTGAAAAGGAGGACCAGAATGGGCCCCTTGAAAGTCAGGTTGAAGGACCAAAGGTACTAATGATGGTAGAGGGACTTCCCCAGCCACTCCACCCCACCTTGTCTCTTTCTGGCAGTGTACTTGCCAGGGAAGATGGCCTTCCTCCCCTTCCCCATCCAACATCTCCCTAGCTTCCTGGCCTTCTCTGGCCCACGTCTGAATGCCTCGGGGGGGTGGGGGGGGAACATCCTATGAGATGCCATGTAAATGCACATAACAGCACTGGCCCTTGGGACCCTCTCAGGAACCAACACCCCAGCACCAGCCTCAGCCAGATAGGCACACGTGGTTTGAGGTCTCCTACATGCTGGAGAGAGTGGAGGTCACTGTGGTTTCTGCCCTGAGGCAGACGTCAGACAGTTTGGGGTCTGAGTAATGTAATGTGGTAGACTAGAAAGCCCTGGGGTGGGGCTAGGCACTCAACTGCTGCCCTCCAGTGAAGGGCTGCCAGGACCTCCTAGCCAATGTGTGAGGTCACCATCTTGCCTCAAGACCATGGTTCATGGAAGGTGGGAGGAGAGTTTTGTTCCAGGACCCCTGCACCCAACGCACGGCATATGGTGATGAGCAGAGTCTTTGTTGAAATCCCTCCCTTATCAGATGCATCAAATACCTGACAGTGAGCCATAGTTGTGGGAACCCAGAGGTGGGTTTTCTGGGATTCTGGATTAGTAGATAGAATAGAGGTGGCAGTAGGGGAGGAAGGGAGAGAATTAAGACATGCAAGAGAGGCTTAAATGAGTTGTGATGGAGGAAACAGGCACTGGTGCTCTGTGTCCTGATGACTTGGTCCCTGCATCATCCTCCCAGCATCTTTTTTCCTGGAATCTATCTAGCTATATAATGCTTCTTCCTTTGCCATCAAGACAAAAGTTGGTTCCCAGATCAATGTTCCATTAAGCCGCCTCTTGAGGGATGGGGGCCTGGATTCTTTCCCCCTGGCTCTCAGGGCTCCCACCCCACAGATACTGCCCACTGCACAACATCTGGACAAGACACATGGACCTGTTCCGTCTAGATCTCGAACAGTTCTGTGCCAATGTGTGGGCACCCATGCTGGGGTGGGGAACAGGGCCCCTCAGCCAAGCCCGCCAAGGATGTCCACATCAGCCTCAGACAGTGATCCCTGGGGGCTGGGGAGCAGAAAGTAATGGGAAGAGGAGAGGAGAGGAGAGAGGAGCCTCTTCAGGTACATGTGGGAGACGTCTGGTCCTGCCTCACACAGCCCCCACCCCAGGACCTAGCCCAGGGCTCTAAACTGAGCACCATGGGGTTTATGTATCCCAGCCTCCTCCACTCAGCTGCTCTGGTGCATCCCTGTCTGCTGGCCTCCTGCTGTGGCCAGTGCCCAGGTCAATAATTTAGCCTGTTTATTGCCCGCTCCCGGGTGACTTCCAAGGCCTGGCCCCCTGGCCGCTTGCGGCTGCGCTTGAGCTTGCATAAGTCCTTGTCGAAAACCTCCCCGGAGCGCAGGGCCGACACCAGGTCGTCGAACTCGCCCCCCTCCTCCAGTGCGCTGCCTGCGTGCACCTTCCGCTGCCGCTGCCACCGCTCCCGCTCCCTCTGCTCCTTCAGCTGCAAGGGTGAGGAGGGAGAGACAGGCTGAGGCCAGAGCAGTCACCTGTAATCTCACTTAGAAACCAGTGTCCTCCCAGCCAGAGGCTAACTCCTGGGTGTGCGCCTGGATGCTGGTATTCATCACCTGGCCCCACTCTCCTCCTCCCTGTTGCCCTGTGCCTGCCCAGCTCACATGCTCTCTCCCCTCAGGCCAGGAAGACCACTCTCCCCATGAGGGATGGCATCAGCCCCCACAGTGTTTCTCAGGCCCTGCCCTCCTCACACACACCCAACCACTGGGCCCTGCCTCTCCCTTCAGGCCCTGCCCACCCCTCACCATGGCTTCCATGCGTGCCCGTCGCTCCTCCTCCTCCTTTCTCTTCCTCATGGCCTCCAGGTCCTGCCGGGCCTCTGAGAAGGCCTGAAGGAAGGTGTCAAAGATGCCAAAGAATTCGTCTGGCTGCATCTTGCTGTCCTGTTCCCCAAAGTGCATCAGGGCCCTGGAGAACTGTTGGGGGGAAAAGGGATGTTGGAGAGTCCCCACTAAGCACCATAGGCCTGGGCTACATGGTTAGCTGGGTGCCAGCCAGGACAGAGCCCAGTCCAAGAGTGGGAGACTTTGGTATGGAGTCAGGGCTGGAGAAGGGGAGACCTCCATTATCATCAGGGTGGGGGCAAGGCTGAGGGGAAGGGTGGAGGCATACATCCTGGGACATGGGGATCCAAGCTGGCCAATGAGGGTGCCCAGAGCCACTTCTGGGTCTGTTATGGTGTGGGTATGGGATCTGGGGCTACAGACCTTGGGAAGCAACTGCCTGGTCAGAACTCCAGAACACTTCAGAGATCATATGTTTATTGGGCTAATTATTTAACCTTTCTGTGCCTGTTTTCTCAACTGTAAATGGGGATAATAATAGAACCTACTTCATAGTGTTGTTGTGGGCATTAAACCAGTTAATGGATATAAAGTGCCAGCTATCATTATATGTGCCAGGCACTCACTGTTCTTTACTGAGAGCCACCATTTCTAAACCATTCACAGTCCTCTAAGAATGACCTCAGCACGCAAAGTGCACTCCATGGACCAGCATGGGTATGCCCCGGGAGCTTATTAGAAATGCTGAACCACAGGCTCCATTCCAAACACCTGAAGGAGGATGCACATTTTACTAAGACTCCCGCAGATGAGGTTGATGTGTATATTAGTGTGAGAAGCAGGAAGATAGCAACTGAGACCAAAGCATCAGGATTCTAACCCAGCTCTGTCTGTCACAGCTGGGAAACCTTGGGCTAGTTAGTTACCTAACCACTCTGGATCTCAGTGCACATATCTGTCAAAAGAGCTAATAACCTTTCAACAAACCTAAAAAGTAGGTTTATATAATAGGTTTAGGTAATAAGACAACACTTAATGTGATGCCTGACACCTGATGAATGGACTATGATCTTTACATCAGAATTGCTATTGCCTTTCTTGTAGGAGTAAAGCAAGTTATTCCTCAAAGCTTGGGCCATCTGGTAGGAACGGGTGAAGGAGCTGTCTACTTAAGGCTGGGTTGGAGAGGAGTGGGGTGGGGTTAGGCTGAGGGTGAGAGGAGGCTTGGGACACCACCCTCACCTTGTCTCTGGCCTCATTCAGCTGGTCTTCCAGCTCTGAGAAGCTAAAGCTGGAAACTGTGATAAAGTCACTCATGACTGGGACAAACTTGTCGTTCGGTTCTCGTAGCTGGCGTTTCTGATATTCCAGCTCCTGAGGATGGCGAGCAAAGTGCTGGTTAGATGCATGCTAAGATCAAAGTTGGGAATTCCGGGGTCACCACACTGCCCACCATTCTTGTCAATCACAGGACACTGAGCCTTCTTTTGGAAGGGGGAATGCCCCAGGTGTCACCATTTCAAGGGCAGTGAAGATTGTGAGAGCTATCAACCAGCCCACCTGCCTATATCCTTCCCTAGCCCACCCTGCCATCTTTCTCCAGATCCTTGCTACCCAAAGTGTGGCATGCCACCAGCAGCATTAGCATCACCTGGGCAATTTGAAGTAAAAGAGACTCTCAGGCCCCACCCCATACCTGTAGAGTCAGAATCTGCATTTTAACAAGACCCTCAGGTGGTCTGTGTGCAAATGCATTTCCAAATCTTCTTGCTGATGCTGCTGGTCCGGGGTCCACACTTTGGGACATACTTCATAAACTGGTAATCATCCTCTGCCCCACCGCCATCACGATGACAATGAAAGGTTGTTTCTCAATTTAACTTCAGTCTTGAAGCTCATTTTCTCCTTACCCACCTAACATTTCCACCCCACTCCACTCCCATACACACACACACTCAGTGAAGATGGGAAAGGACTCTAGTTTTCTAGCCTAGCCTAGGGCCACAAGTAGTAGCATCCCAGAAGCCCTCAGAGCAGGAATGGTGGCAACCAGAGACCGGGGTTTCCAGCCAAGTGTGCAGCCCCTGGCTCCTCTACTGGCCCAGGAGAGGGTAAAGAGACATCAGGCAGGAACTCCTGGGTATACCAGTCCCCAGTGTCACACTATGAACTACCTGCCCCTACCCAGCTCCCAAAGGATGTGGGTCCTCTCTTCCATCTACTGGAATCAACCTTAAGCATGTGTCTCATTTACAGTCCAATTCGACTCCACTGCCCAGCAGACTTGTTGGACAGTGATCTAGTTAGTCTCAATGTCCCTCTTTGAGAGACTAAATTTAAACCCCAGATAATCCAGTTATCCTTCCCTGAGGGCTGACTCTGTGTTAGAGGCTATACCCAGTATTCTATCACCCCAACCAGAAGCTTTGGTCCAGGAACGCATCTGCTGCCTGGGGGCCCATCACCTGACCCAGTGCTGCTGACAGCATCACCTCACACCCAGGCAGGCAGAGATGAGGTACTCACCACCTCGACTGCTCTGAGGCCCTTCCTGAGGTTGCCCACCTCCTTCTCCAGCTCTGCCAGGCTGTAGGGGGACACAAAGAGAGAGAAAGGACCTGAGGATGGTCCAGGGATAGGGCAATGCAAAGCCCAGTGGCCTAGGTATCAGTGACCTGTGCTCCAACACTGCACTGGCCACTAACATGGCAAATCACCTCCCCTCCATGCTCTGTCTGTGCTTCTATAAAATGGCAGGGGTGAAACTTATGCCCTATAGAGACTTGGAGATCAGAAATGTCAGGCTGCATATTAGAAAGTTTCTAACACATGGCCTCTGTCTTAGATTTATTTATTTTTTTACCACCAGGTAATACTTATAAGCTTTTAACTTACAAGTATTATACTTGCATGCAGGAAGCATTTGATGCATATTAGCCATTTACCACCACATTTCTGCTTCTATTGGAGATGCTTCTATCAGTCTATGTATGTGCAGGTCTGACTTCTTGCACAGAACAGATACCATTGCTTCCCCACCCATATCTCCATCCCTTGTAGTGGGCAGTCCTGACTTCCAACTGTGTGGGCACTTTTTCTAGGGGCCAAATAGGAATGCCCCACTCCCTGAACCAGTTGACTCATTCAAATGAACTTAGCCAGTGACTGGCAGGAGATGGTATATAATGTCCTAGCTTTCTCGCCCCTTGGGTAAAATAAGGAAGAGTGTCCTACACTGTTTCCCACACTTCCTTGGAGAGGTGAAGCTCCAGGTGCCCACCCCACTCTGTTCCCTGGAAGCATCTCTGAAATAAGGATTGGAGAGCAAATTATCTGGCTTCATTTGGCAGACCCCAAGGTGCTGCCTTTTCCTACTCAGCCCTGAGTAACCCCAATGGAGGACACTTAGATAAGAGTATGTGTGAACACAGCAGGAAGGAAGCCTCAGAGGAATCTCTCACTTGACTTTGGCGGCTTCTGGAAGATGCTGCAGCTCTGAGGGCATGTTCAGGATGTCAGGAAAATGCTTCTCCAGGATCATGATCAGGTAATGGAGCAGAGAGATGTTTCTGTGGATGAAAGTCCGGTCATGGGTAAGGGAATGAAGGTCAGCAGGAAACTAAGGTGAAGTGTTAGGGGAAAGAGGCCTTGGGTTGGGTTGGAAGTGGAGGGAGAGTAAAAGGAAGGAGGGGAGAGTCTAGGTAGGATGTGAAAGAGGCTAAGGAAGTGGGCGGGGTCCCACCTGTCAATGCTGGACTTGGTGTCGACGATCTTGTTGAGACTGGCCACGCGGAACCCATAGGCACCCCCACGCTGCCCTTTGTTCATGAAGTTACCAATGGCCAGGATGACCTCTAGCATCTGTTTTAGACGCTTGCTGCGGATCAGCTCCTGGGAGGCCAGCAGTATGGCTGGGAGAGGAGGGACAGGTCAGATCCCTACATTGACTAGGCCAGAGCAGCTGGTCCTCTTGCACCCCAGGACATTGCCACCACAAAGTCTAGAAAAGGGGCTGCAAGTGTCTTAAGCTCTCAGAGGGGCAGAGACTATGCCCCCACCCCCTCAGGCCAATCTACTCCACACCTGCCCACCTCCAGGGGAAGAAACAAACTCACCAAAAGCCAATTTGCCAAATAACTAATTCTCAGAATGTGCCAACTCTTCCTAAGAATGTACCTGAGAATATCTTTTCTTGTATTTATTTAAAGATCATTATACATTTAATAATTATTTCATTAAATAGTATTATTTAATAAAATAACATATTTTATTTATATTTATATATTTATAAATTTATTTAAACATATATTTAAATATATATTAAAATATATTTAAAGATTATTAAGACAGTCTTTCTATTGATATATGTAAGAATATACCACTTTTCTAAACTTTAGTGATTAAAGTTTAAATTTCAGCATTTGACATATTATGGGACTGTTTCCAACTCTTTTGAAATGCTGAATTTTATTGATTTATTTTGGAAAGAAAAAATTTCCTCTCAAATTAAATGATAACATGTCACCAACTGTAATATTCCCACATTATTTTTGTTCTATAAGATAATGGTGTGCTTTATAATTGATGGTGTCTTTGAACATGACATCCTGTTGAAAATCATTTTTAAAAATTTTCCAACCTTTAGGTATTTTAGCCACTTTCTTCCCATGTCTTAAATAATGCATTCGCTAGAAATACAAATTTAGCTAACAGTAACCAAAACTTCAGTATTTAATTTTAATGTGGATGCTCTGGCCTTTCCTCAACTATTACGTATTTATAGCAGATGTGTGGACTAAGGAGACAAATCTTACACTGAAAATCTGGATATTAGCTATGGAAGGTGCCTTTTGATTATTAAATGTGGTGATAAGAAGACCAAACTATTCTATAATCTTTGGCTTATGCCAAACTGAACATTCCTTAAGATGCTGCTATGAAGATAAAATGAGAACCAGTTGACTAAATATTTGCAGAAACCCTCAGGACAATTAAGAATAAGTAATTGTGGAAAAAAGCTGTGAAAGTGAGTATTAAGGAAGGTGTGTCAGTGGTTTCTAAAGCTGAACATGTGCATATTCCAATATTCTATGACCAAGTGGTATACTTGATGGGTATTTGAGTAGTTTCTAGTTATTTTTCCCTTAAATTATATACAAATGGAGTGGTTAAATAATTTATGGTATATTCATAAGTGGAATAAAATGCAGCGCTGAGAATGAATAACCCACTGCCACACATAACAACAGAGATAACTCACAACCACAATGCTGAGCAACAGAAACAAGCACAAAATTATTCATACTCTATTTACATGGAATTCAAGACAAAACCTCTAGAGAGGAGGGGAAGTAATGGTTGGGGGATGATGTTGGAGGGGGGACCTGAAGAAGGGGGCTCGAGACATTCTTGACCTGGGGTCAATTACGTAGGTGAGTTCACTTGACCATAATTTGTCAAGTAAAACCCTTATGATTTGTGTACTTTCCCACCTGCATATTGCAGTAAAAAGTTTACTTTAAAATAAAGCCCCTTAAAAAAGTTTCCAGTAATTTTTATTGGTTGGGATAGTTTTTCTTTGGTTGACGCAGTATTTGAAAAATCTGCGAAGTGATCATGCTGAAAAAGCTAAACATGTTGGCCAAACAGATGACAAGAGTTCAAAGGAAATCAGTGTAAACGGGAAAACTTACAGACGCAGTACAGACACTTCCGGGACACCCACGGGAGCGATACACTCATGAACATGCTCAGAGGAGTAGGTTACACTCGACACCACACTCATCGTGCTAGACTCAGTGGATGTACTCCTAATGAGAACTGGTAAGTCTGGTATATTCAAGCAGTAAACATCTTCATAATAATATAGTAAAGAAAACCATGAATATATTTATAAAAGAATTGGTAAGTGTGTCACATCTAGTGAATCGACTTTTGGCAAATTGACCCAGAGGGCCAGCTTGGGGACAGGGGTGTGTGAGACGGTGTCCACAGCTCATCAACCAGCTGGGACAGGCCACGAATCTTAGCTTACCTGGAATCTTTCCTTGGGGAACTAAAAGGAGGACTCCGAACCCTGATTTCTACACGATCCTCTCATCTCCACCCAGTCAAGCCCAGTGGCCTGATTCAGTCTCCTCTTCCCGACTTCGGAGGAAAGAGACCCACAGACCCTCCTAGAACAGCAGCCATGCCATAGCAGAGTGGTGAAGGCCTTTCTCAGTCAGTTGTGCCATCCAAAACACATGTTGCTCTGCTTAGCTTGATATTATAGGTTGCCTATTCTCTGACCATGCAGTGACTAACTCTTAGGGAGAGTTCAGGAGTGGGCTCCTGGGAACAGGAAATTATCTGAGAGTAAACCTAACTGGTGGCTAAGCTACTGTGGTTCCACAATGCCAAGTGACTATTGCTCATATTTGCTCCATGGACCCAAGACACGCAAGTAGCTGAGCACATATGCCTTGGGCTGAACCCCTTAGCTGTGCCTCAGGCCCCAAGGACAGTCAGCAGCAGGACAAAGAAAGCTGTGTGAAGGGAAGGATTCCCCTATGGGTGGGGCTGGAGGGGACACCACACCTCACACCTGCAGAGTCACCGCTGATCTCTTTCCTTGTCGCTCATGTCACAGATCCTTCACTGTCTGTGATCTCAGCCAGCCCGCAGTTCCCTTACTGCATATGTGTATGCGTGCATCAGGATCCAGATCATGGAAGATATCTGCATCTAGCTCTGCCAAGCTTCACCTATACCCAGAAACCTCCCTGAAGCAGTTCGCAGAACTTCAGAAAGGGCCATTCTCTGAAGGGGGCATCCCGGGAGTGCCAGCCTGCCCTGGTGTCCAGCAGAGGGGGCCCATGCTGTCTCCCAGCCTGTCCCCCTCAGCATCCTGGACGGAGGCTCCCTTGTTCCACTCTGCTGACCCTCTCCTCACCACAAATGAGCCTCACGGCCTCACCTGCATCCCCCCTCCTGATCGCACAGCTTCCCACCATCCTGACCACCTGCCTTTCCCAACTCCCTGCCCTCCACCCTCCGCCACCCTCTTAGAAGTACACCAAGGTGAGAGTGGAGGGATGGATTTTGAAGAACACCAGCGCTGCTCTGACTTCACCGTGCACCCGTAACAGGCCTCAGGCAGCATATCCTCATTTCAGAGATGAGAGCACAGGTGCACTGCCAGGGTTGTTGTGAGGACCAAGTGAGACCGTCCACATGGAGTGTTTCACACAGCACTTGGCACATGATCCTCATTTAATAACAACACGCTCGTCTGGAAACAGCCTGTTTAGGAGGAGGCTCAGTCCCCCTTACCCATGGGGGGTACATTGCAAAATCCCCAGTGGATGCCTGAAACAGTGATACACTGAATCCTATATTCACTATGTTTTTTCCTATATGTACATACCTATGATAAAGTTTAATTTATAAATTAGGCATGGTAAGAGATGAACAATAACTAATAATAAACTAGGACAATTATAGCAATATACTATAATGCAAGTTAAGTGAACACGGTCTCTCTCTGTCTGATAATTGATCTAATAACGGTGATGTCTACCAAGCGACTCATGAGTGGGGAGCGTGTAAGCATGGACGTGCCTGACAAAGGCATGATTCACATCCCCAGGTGGAATGGAGCAGGACAGCATGAGACTGCCTCATGCCACTCAGAACGGTGCACAATTTACATTTATGAACTGTCTATTTCTGCAATCTTCCATTTAATATTTTTGGGCCATGGTTGACCATGGGTAACTGAAACCATGGAAAGTGAAAATGCGAATCAGGGGGAATTATTGTGTCATCATTTTCTTGGCATATCTGTCCCATGCTAGGGCAGATGCCAACAGATTCTCTGCTTTAGAAAGTCTGCATGCTGAGGTGTAGAAACTGTGTCCATGGTTGGCATGTGTGCTAACATAAAGTGCATATATCTATAGTAATCATTTTAAATTTTGTCCTTGATTTTGGTTTTGGGGGCGTTTTCCTCTGCCCTTGTTCAGGGACTCCCTGCCCGGCCTCCCCAGATGCCTCTCCTCTCCAGGCTTCCTCCACTCCCACTGCCGTACCTTCCACTTTGGGCTTGGCCTCAGCCAGCCGCTCCTGGAACTTCTTCTTGAAGAAGAGGGCCTGCAGCCGCTGCTGGTAGTGGTCGATCCTGTGGACAGGGTGAGCCACGTCATGAGGCAGCCCCCTCCAGCCCCAGCCCCAGGACCCCCTCCAGCCTGTCCTCCGCCTGCACCCCCACCCCTCCTGCTGCACTGGATGCCCCAACCTGCTCATCTCGTAGAGGAAGCGGTCAGCGCGGGCCATCCGCTCGATCTCATGCCTGTGCTCCTCGAGGAGGTCGATGTCACTCTTCTCTGGGATGAACTTGAGGAGCTGCAAAGAGCAGTGAAGGTCAGACAGGAAACTGGTGGGGAACTGATACAGTAGAGCACACAGAAGCCCACACACGGGGCTCAAGATGGGGAGGCGTCCCCTTAAAAGGCAGAGGCACCCTCGTGTGGACTATTTGCATTTCACCTGCCTGAAACAGATGACAGGGTGCCCAGCTCTAGATGGCTTTCTCTCTTTTTTAATCTTTAAAATGAAGAATAACTTACCTACAGTAAAGTACATCATTCTTAAGTATACAGCCAGTGACTTTCTTCTTTTTAAAATCTTTATTGACGTTTTATTTATATAAAACACATCTACTTTAAACGTGCAGTTCAATGACTTTTTACAAAACCATCTACCACCAACCAGACAAGATACGGAAGAGTTCCATCCCATCAGAAAGTTCCCTCGTGTCACTTTGATCAGCTAATCCACCCTGTCCCTCCTGTGCATAGCCTCTTAACTGAATTTTATCACCTTGGGGTTGATTTGCCTATTCTTGAACTTCTTATAAATGGACTCAAGGTGCATGTCCCTTTGGTGTCTGCCTTATTTCACTCAATGTCTGAGATTCATTCATGTTGTAAGTTTTGATAGGTTGTCTTTTGTTCATTGCTGAGTAGTATTCTACTGCAGTAATAGACAACACACAGTCTATTTATTTGCTTTCCTATTCATAGACAGTTGGGTTGTTCACAGTTTGGGTGTCTGAGTGTATACTTAGGAGTGGGACTGCTGGGTATACTGTAGGAGTGGGCATACTCATATGTGTGGCCTTAGTGTGCAATGCTAATTTACTTTCCAAAATAATTGTACCAAAGAGAATTCCAATCGCCCAACTTCCTAACCAACACTTGGAATTGTCAGTCTTTTCAATCTTAGCTATTCCGGTTCTAATCTTAGAACAGGTATTCACACACCTATTTCTACCATATTTCTCTGATGACTAATAGGAATGAGCCATTTAGGAATTGTTTTTCAGGAAGTACTTGTTCAAATTTTTTGCTTATTTTTAAGTGCAGTTGTTTGTCATTTTCTCACTGATTTGTAGTATTCTTTATTCTGAATGAGATCTTTGCTGGATATATGTAAGGAAGACATCTTGTAAAGTTTGGCTTTCTCTTCACTCTAGTAATAGTGCTTTTTGATGAAAAGAGTTCACAGTTTTAATGAAGTCCAATTACTGATGGTTTTATCTCATGTTTTCTAGGTGTCTCTTGAAGGACACAGCAAATTGAAGTGGAAGTGACTTGGGGAAGATATGATTATGGGTCACTCTGACTTTGCCTTGAGACCCAGGGGACTCCTTTCAGGGCCTCGATTCCCTGGAAAAGAAGCAGCCTTTCCTGGCCTCCTCTCAGAAAGGCTGGCCCAGGAGAGTTTCTATACACCTCTTGCCAACTTCTCCAGCTTCTAGCCTGAGTTCTCAGTGACCTCGTGGCCTTTCTGGGGGCTGTTAGGAAGGGGCACACTGCCCCCTAGCTTCAGCTGCCCTCCCCTTGAGGGGCCTCACCTGTTCCAGCATGTCCTTGGCAAGGTCCTCCTGCTCATCCATCTTCAAGACAGCCTGCCGGATCTCCTCGTTAGAAAGCTTCAGCCTAAGGCAAAAGCCTACCCTGAGCAGCCTGGCCTGGGCCCTCTGCTCAGAACAGACCCCAGACCTTCTTTCTCCCTCATGTGAATGTGGGAGCACATTTGAGAGTCCTCCTCCTCAGCTCTTCTGCAAAGCCTCCTCACACTAAAATAATTTGGTTCACCCCATACAATCAATGATGAGGTATTTTAGTCCCTAAGTAAAGACCCGAGTCTCTGGTCTGGTGCCCGAGTCTCCGTCAGAGCTGACGGGACCTTTGGGCGTAAAAGAGCCATCTGCAGTGTAGCTTGAGAGACACAGAGAAGTTTCCGGTCTTCCCCCTTCTGCTCGCGCCTAAAAGATCCGCAGCACTTCCCTGGGAGGGTGGGAGCACTGGCAGTTCTAAGAAGGCAGCCTCCTGCTTCCTTCGTTCTCAGAAAGCAGCACAGCTCTCGGTCTGTGACAGCACCCCAGCTCCCACACAGCTGTTCCCGTCTCTCTTGCTGTCTGGGGAGTGGGGGAGAAGCCCTGCCCCTGACACACACACACACACACAAACACACACACCTTTTCTGTCCCCTCCAGATGCACAGCCAATGGGATCCCTGGAGGTGCAGACCTCTCCCCCACCATCAAGGAAGAGAAACTGAGGCCTTGGGGCCTTGTGGGAGGAAAGGGGGTGGTTGTTCCAGAGGCAGCCAGGGCAGCACTAAGAATAGTCTGGGAGGCAGTGCCCTCTGACCCTGGCCCAGGCAGGAGGCCCCGCACAGAAGCTTTGCTGTTAGTGCAGATACTGCCCTGTTTGTTCTACAGCCGTGGGAAATGCTTGGGGGCTGAGATCATGCTGCTCTGTGGCCTAAGCCTTGTGGGGCCCTCCATGGGCTTAAAGCAACTCTACTACCAGATGCTGACCAGGCTGGTCACGGGCCTCGAGACTGGGGCAGTTTCCTGTCTGCAGAGTCCCACACTGCTGCTTGACATGGGCTCACAGGGAGGGTTCTAGATTAGGGCCCCATCCCCTTTGCCAGAGGGCAGCACAGAGGTGAGGCCAGAGACTGCTATCACCCCAGCCCTCGGGCACTTATCTCCCCCAGGTATTCAAGTTAACCATCTTCTTCCAGTAGCCCCATCTCAGTCCTCTGCTTCCGGCGGCGGGGAGGCGGGGCAGAGGGGGGCATCCCCTACCCCCAGGAACATAACATGGGGCAGGGGACAAAAAGGCAGGGCCAGCATAAACATACTTGGAGAGGAGGATGATGCAGTTCTGAGCCCTCCGGCCATCAATGACTGACAGCTCTTTGACCTTTCGGGAGGCCAGGTAGATGTCCTCAGTGGAGCCCAACTCTTTCTGCAACCAACAAGCCAGTTAGAAAGGTTGAGGTGTGTGTTTTCCCCAGTCCTCTACTTGCCCCCTCCCTCCCACAAGTTGCCTCCCTACCAACCAGATCGTGCTCCTGGTGTAAGAGTAGAAAGGCAAAGAAAAAGGCAGGAGAGAAAGGAGAACAGCGGTTAGTTACTGACCCTAATAGGAGGCATCTGGGACTTCACCATGAGAATGAGTTTGGGGGTAATGAAGAGCCCCCCTTTTTCAGAGATTGCCCTCTCTGGGCAAACTAGAGAAGGAGCTATTTTGATGGAGGGAATTTACTGATCCCTATGGCTCCAGGCAATGTGATATCTACACAACCCCAGGGAATCAACCCCCTCTCCCACCATCCCACCCAAACAGCCTCCCCAAACTTATAAGAAGCTGGTTCTAAGTCCCCACAAGTCCACAGTTCTTGGACTCCAGGAGACTTCAAGCACAGCCCAATGTGCCCTAGGTAGAGGGCAACCACATGTTCGGGGCGGGGGGAACTGAGGCAGAATTCCATGTAGAATTCTCTCCTCTAAGGTTTCAGTGGGCATATTCCCAATAAATCAAAGATTTCCCCCTGCCTTCTTGGGGGCCCCTGGTGAGGTAGACAGTGGCCAGCTCTTGCTATGGGAGCTTCCTCCAAGTACATGCTCCATGTTGTACAACTGCAGGGCCACCACTCACATCCTTACCTTCGTGACCTGTGTCCAGCCTGTGCAGTCTTACTGGCCAGCCTAGTGCTGGACCTCCCCCTCCCTGTGTAAGACAGTAGACCTGGGAGCTTCCTCCTTGCTCCAGTACACATTCACCTCCACTGCTGGCCAGGGTCTGTGAGCACTACCCACCTCCTATACTTCTGCCTTCTCTTTGGGGACTGCCCCTGCCCCCGGTGCCTCCCTGTATAGATGGGTAATATGGTGGAAGGTAGAATGGAAAGACCCATTCTTTTGGGCCCAGTACAGGGCAGCAGCCCAGGACAGCACATAACAGTTGGAGTGTCCAGAGCCCCATGAGTGACTCACCTGTTGGGAAGTATTAGTCATCAGCTCCTACGCAGGCAGCAGCCACAGCCAACAGAGAATTAAACATGCACAATGTTAGCCGAGAGGTACAGGGCAGGAATAGGTGAAGAGATGTAGGGACCCCTGTCTTCTACGCTCCTCATGCCTAAAGGCATGCTCACCCCAGTGAGACCCCATGGCTGGAGATGGAGACCTATAAGCAGTGCCCAACAGGAGCTGCTTCTAGCAGACATGCACTCACAAGCCAAACAAAGCAGAGGACAGACAGCGTCTCCCACACGCCCTGGGCACAGTGGGACCACCCACCACTCCCCAGTCAGGGCAGACCAGGCCCCTAGCGCCCCATCCCAGGCCTCCTTCTCCTCTGCTGGGAATCTGCCCAGAGGGCAGAGGGTACTTCTCCACCCCATGAATTCAATTTTCTCAACAGGGAGGGTGTGGGGGGGGGGAGACACTGAGGCAAAGGAAAGCACCATATCCTGGAATTTTGCCCCTGGCCCCCTACCCCTTGCCTGCCTTTGAATCTCTAAGGGGGGCTGCCAAGGATGCAGAGCTCTCACCTGGTTCTCCCTTCCTGAAACTGAAGAGGCTGAAATCACTGAGTCAGGTCCTCCATTGAACAGAGAGGGAAGGCCCACAGCTGGAAGAACCTTCCTCCGCCCCACAATCCAGGCCCCAGGTAGCAAGAGGGGGTGACCAAGGCTGCATGGCCTCCAAGATCTCTCTCTCTCCAGCTCTGTTGATGTGAATTTAGCCCCAGAGTCTGGGCAACCTCTTAGTGACAGTAGCCTGGGTGAGCTTTGCTGGACAGGGTGCTGGATTAACTGGGCTCAGAGAGGCGAGGTGGGACACGGGCTTTCCATCATAACTCTTCTCCACTCACCAAACGGGGAGGTCCCAGATCCAGCTTGTCCTCAACCCCCTCAAGAATGGGTGGGCCAGGCCAGAACCCTGGCCCTGAGGAAAACACTCAAACTAGATGGAGGCATGTGATTGGCCATGCCCAATACACCCCTTGCGCTCACTCCCTCCACCCCCGGCACCCCCTCTGGAGCACCCATGTGCAGGAGCACCATGTGCTGAGAAGGACTCCCTCTAGCGGCTGCCTGTGCCTGCACCTGCCTGACATGGGCAAGGGCTCAAAATGTTTCCTGGGATCAGATGCCTTGAGCACTCACATTTAAATTATATGAACAACCATCTGTTTTTTCTAGAACCCCAAAACAGGGCCAGAGCCCTTTCCCCACCTCACTCCATTGGCTAGTCCCCTAGCAGCAGTGACACCTGCCCTCAGCCCCACTGCCCTCAGGAAGGGTCAGCCTCAGGTCTGGACTTGTCAGAAAGAAGTGGGAGCCCAGTCACTACTTGTAGCCACTGCCCAAGACTCAGGAGGGCACAGACCCCACTCACTGGCACATGGGGAAGTTCTCAGGGCTGGAACCCTGGGATCGGCAGAGAAAACATGGAATAGCACAACCCCAACTGGAAACAGCCTCTGGGAGGCAGGCCAGAGAGTAAGCAAATACGTTAAGGCTTTTGACTGCTAATGCTTGAACTTAGGGGGAAGGCCCCTAGATGTGCCAGCTGCAATGCAGATTCCTGGGCCCCAATTCGTTTCCTGACTCACATTCATTTGGGGATGAGGTCCAAGAACAAGTACTTTTGGCAATCCCACAGGTACACGGCATAGTTTGAGATCCCTGGCTTGGGAATGCCCTGTATTCTGTCACCAGCCCCACTCCCCCTACTGCCGCTTACTCGTCAGTCACCTGTACACAGCACCTACAGAGTGGAGTCCAGGGCCCCAGCTGGCCTGACCAGGCTGTCTCCGACCTCAATTCCCTAACATGACCTGCAGCCACTCTGCCTTCCTTGACACATTAACATCCTCTGCTACTCAACTCTTGGGGATGTTGAGAGATGAGAGGAGAAATTGGTCTGACAAGTTAAAATGCCTTTTAGGTATAGTCCCTAAGTGCTGCGGCCAAAGAAAAAGCAGGGTCAACACTGGCCAGGCCCCCAGACTCCACCCGCAGTGGTCCAGGATGGAAAAAGAGAAATGAACAAAATTCTATTTTATCACTTAATGTATAAATACAAACTTCAATACAATGGGATGTCTCCCCTCACTGCACTGAACACCTCTAATCCATATCTCTATCTATGTTCCCAGTAAGCACGTGGTGCCTGATAAAGAATGAAATCACTCAATAGTTTCAGGATGGAAGGAGGGAGGGACTGAGGGTTGGTTCAAGGGGCAAATGTGAAGTCAAGATCCAAGAGGCTAGAGGGGGCAGGGTCTTACCTGGTGCCTCTGATAGGCTGAAAACATTTTTTCGAAGTCCTCTAGGTCCAGAATCCGAAATACCTGCATGTCATCAATTTCATTCCATACGGTGCCAGGGACACGTTCCTAGGATGTAGGGCAGGGAGAAGGCCCAAGGTTGGCTCAGTTCCTTCACTGTGGAGATGGCCAGTGCCCCCCAGTCCCATCTGTCCCCCAGCTGCACATGATATGACAGCCAGACTTTTAGGCCTTTAGAAGGGGGTTGATTCTTCCCCCTCAAACCCCCACCCCTCCTCAATCCTCTGCTCCAGGGTGGAGTCTAGAGACAACCCCTTTCTCCTCCTTTCCGTGTGAGGCCTATGTGTGTGTTAGAGAAATCAGTGGGTGTGCTGGAGTGATGGATGGGCAAAAATGAACTCCTTCCAGAAAAGCAAAACCAACCCAGTGCTCTCAGGGCACTCCCCCTGAAGGTCCGGGGTTGGCTCGACCACTGGGAGGAAGCATGCCCACACATATTTGGGATCCTCAAATCCTTAGTGCAGATGGGACTTCCTGTATCTGAGATGGTCATTTCGCTTCCCAGAGGTCTTCCTCCCACTTTCCCAGATTCCCAGAAAGTGGCCAAATGCCAAAGGCTGGGACATCCTGGCCTCTCTAGTGACTGATGAGGCTGGCAAGACTGCCACAATTTCCTGTGGGTCAGACTCAGGGAAGATGTCCCATCCCTTAAGACTGGGATGGGCCCAGGAGTTTATATTCCAAGGTCTCTCAAATTAGGCATTGCCCTACCTCTGTATAGGACACTTGCCTTTAACCTCCACCCCAGGGATCTAAGGAGAAGCGGCTAGCCTCTGAGGAGGAGCTACCAGCCAAGCCAAGAACACTCCAGTGGTCCCATAACACCCCATAATGGCTTAGAGGACAAGAGGCTAGATAGAGCGCCTCCGCCAAGATGCTCCATCCCTCTCCTCCCACGAATCTTCACCTCATCTAGAGCTTTGCTGTCTTTTCAGACAGACTGTCCCCACCTTCTTCTGACTCAGGGCAGCTGGGGAGCCTTCCTAACACCGCCTCCTCCTCCCTCCGTCTCCCCTTTAGCAAGGCTTGGAGAGAGAAGCAAACTTTACACTCATTTTTATTTTCTTAAACTCTGGAAAAGGGGAGGCCAGGCCAGGGCAGGGGGTGGGGACATTCCTGTGGCCTTCCTAAGGCCAGGGACCCTCTTGTGGAATGCCTGGCTGGGAAGCTCAGAGCGGCAAGAGATACAGGCCACTGGCCAAACCCAATACAGACACATTCTTCTCATGGCAGAAGCAACCACTGCGTGTGTGTGCACGTACACACAGGAGCACAGGCAGGACAAGAGAAGGGGTCTGGGGAGAGGAGACAGGCTCCTGGCATGGGGTGAAAACAAGCAGAGGGGAGATGGTCAGCAGTTGAATTGGAGAAGGCGGGGGAGAGAAACTTCTATTTCAGTCCCCACTTAAATGTAGGCTGGGGGGGTGGTGGGCGCACTGTGAAAGCCCAAAAAGGTGAAGCGTCCCCTTGCTCCTTAGTGCTGGCGAGGCCAGGGTGAGAAAAAATGGGCTGGAACGAGAGAGTGGGATGTTGAACACTAGGAAGAAACAACACACTGAGCGTCCAGTTTCTCCCGCACATCTTCCCAAACGCTCTCCCTTCCCCTGCTCACCACGAGGACCCTCGGTGGAAGTGCAGCCAGTTCTAGAGCCAGACAGAGGCACATCCATGCCTAGTGTTCTCCACATCCTAAGTTTCACCCATTCATCTTGATGTGCCCCCCATGCACACTAATTCTCCAATTTAATTTTTACACCACTCTGGCCAAGATCTCACCACCTCCAGTCTAGATTCCTAGAGTTTTTGTCGCTCTAGACACTCCTTGTATATGCCAAGGAAATCCTTCTCAAAAACACACTTCATTAGGTTTCCCTCATGCAGCATTTGGGGTCAACAAGACCAAGGTGGCTTGTTCTCCCTCAGCCTCGTCACTCCGTGGAACTGTTGGCAAATGGAGGGGAACTCCATGTCACACAGGGAAACTGAGTCTCAATGATACTTACTGAGTTAACGTGTGGATTAAGTGAAATAACACAGTTAAAGCACACATGTAGCACCAACAATAATCTATTATTATTATTATTAAGACTTTCTATGTGTCAGTCACTGGTAAAAGCACTTTATATGTATTAAAACAAACTTTGATACAGATGTCATAATTACCCTCATTTTACAGATCAGGAGCCTGAAGCCCAAATGATGAAATAATCACTAGTCATACAAGTAAGAGCTGAGAACTGGGATAATAGAGTCACAAATATTTCTTAATACCCCTCCACCCATCCTTGCTGAGAAATTTCTGCAGCTCCTGTAAATGCTCCCAAATGCCTATTTCATCAAACTTGTATTTTCCCATCCAGGAATGAAACTCTAGCCTTCTCTGGATCCCTGCAGAATTCACATAGACTTTATTATTAGTGAACCCCAGAGAAAATCCTAAGTTCTATGTGATAAAAACGTTGCAAAAATATTAGTCGCCTTGATTGTCGTCTTTGTTAAAGTGCCTAATCAACATTTTGTGACACTTTTAAAATTATAAGTTGTAAATATAGGAGACAAAAACTATATCTTTTTATCACAATTTTAAAATATATTACTTCTGACCATGAACAATGAGTGTTTCCACATAGTCCATGACCCCTAGTTCTTCAGAGGCAGGCCCCTGACTGCTCGAATGCTCTTTGCCTTTCTGGCTTGCATTGTGGCCAAGGAGAACCATCCACAGGGCACAGCTGTGCAATGCAGCTGTCACAAAATTCAACAGTGTTGCTTTGAAATGCTGCTAACAGGTGGCTCTATAATTTTAATAATTTAGATTGAAGATGTTATCAGAGGCCCAGGAGACTATATACGGGCTGTATTCATGCATTGTCTTTCCACCTATATTATAAAACCATAGGTAGAAGGAATCTTAGAGATCATCTCACAAACAAGAAAACTGAGGTACAGACTAAACGAGTGATTTCCCAGGTCACACAATTAGAGTCAAACCTGGTTCGGTTGAAGGTTATCCTTCAATCCATCCCCAGGATCTAGGTGTTTCTTTGAACGTTCTTGTTAATTTGTCAGATTCAAAGCACTTACAGGAAGACATTACGTCTCACTTTTTCATATTATCCATCACAGTCCCCAGCAAAAAGCTTTGCACAAAGCAGACTTCAAACTGACTGGCTAGCTGGTCTATCATTAGGAGAAGGCATCTAACAAATAGCTGACAACCTACTTTACAACCCCATGTCTCTTCCCACTGTAATGTCCATTTGAGTTCACGTAAGTTAACTAGAATGGTACAGTTATGGTTTCCCCAAAAGGTAGTCCAGCAGGCCCATACAAGAAGGTCAGAGTGCACCCATTACTCCCAGGTCCAAACATGACTGTTATGGAAGTGTGAGTGTGAGTCAGGCCAGTTGAACTCAGGTGCCTAATATGTATTTATCTCCAGGACAGAGTCACCAGTCCTCTTAATAGAACATATTAGTACAGAACCAGAGGTGGGCTTAATCCAGACTAGAACTGGCCTTCACTTACTAGGGTCTAATGCAACCTAGTTGCATTTCTCCTCTATGCTCATGAGAGTCCAACAGAGGAATCAACTCCACACACGGACCTGGGATTGGTAATTAGTGGGTCCTGCTCAGAACCCACTGAGCCATCCCTGCTCAGAACCCACTGGCTCCCTGCTGAGCCATCTTGGAAAGTAGCTCCTTTCCCTGAGATGATGCCAAAATGTCTACATCTTGGCATCAAATTCTTCATTACAAGTGTGTCCTCACCTGTCATGCCTAATTTCAGTCTTTTGTACAATTGCCCTGATCTTTACCATACCTAGACTTTGGCCCAAGATCTTTGCCTAGATCTTCTACCCTTTTCCTCAGATGGACCCTATCCTTACAGTTCCAACCCAGCCCTTGTCTAGAAAGCAAGGCCCATGCTCCTGGACCTGTGTTACTCCATTAACCCTCAGTACACACAGATTCCATCTGTAGGTGACTTGGCAATGTAAGCATTAGCACATGCCTAGCCCTCTCCTCCCAGGGTAGATGTTCCTCCCAGTAAACAATGAGTAGCCTGGTATCAGCTGTCACATATTCTGCATCCATTGTGTCTCCATTTATGCTCCTCCAAGAAAGAACCCAAGGGAGAGATCTGCAAATGATGGGGCTGCCTGCCCTTGGCTGTAGGAAAGTGGATGAACCGACCTCTTCCTGATCACTCACCTCATTCAACTTGACCCAGTTGAAGGACTTCAGTGGGTGGGAAGGTTGGGGGACACACTTCTTCCTGAGCGGGACATCACTGTTGGGGAACGGGTCTGGAGGAAGGGGCAGGCCCATGCTGAAGCAAGGTGGGGCACCAGGGGGTGTGGGAGGCACAACAGGTGGAAGGGGTGGTGGCGGTGGGGGACAGCAGGCAAATGGTAAAGGGGGTGCAGGTGGAGGCAGGTCATTGGTTGTCATTGAGGAGGACAAGGTAAGTGGTCCCCCAGGGTGAGGTGGGGAAGATATGGGTCCTGTCTGTAGGAAGACAGAAAAATCCAAAGAACAAAGCCGTCAGCAATAATACCTTTCAGGTTCCCACTATTACTCCTAAAGGTCCTTACTCTTATTCTCCATCTACACTAGACTCTCCAATCCTGCTCTTACCTCCCACATACACTATTTCCGTATCCCAAACATCAGACACACACACATATATACACACACACGCACAACCACAGACAGATACACACATAAGTCCAATACTCATACATAGACACTGAACAAAGTCATAGTCATCACAATGCAACAGTAGGCTGATACACAGAGTTGTGTTCCCTACTACCTGCATGAGGGCATCCAGCTGAGGGTGGGTGGAGCCAAAGTCCCCCCTGCACTCTGCCTCCAAAGTGTGCTTCCTGGGACAGCATCACCCAGAGGAAGGAGCATTATTTTTTCTGAGTAACACAAAGGTGACAGACACCCTTACAGTCTCAGGGGTCCCTTCTATGCTGGGCTAAGGTGCCTCTCTCTCTTCTCACTCATCCTGAGGTCCTGAGCCCCTCCCTACACTGTTCTTCCCACCCTGTCCTAAAAGTCTCGGCTCATCTATATAAAAGGAGAGGAGAGTGCCCACGTACTGAGATTTCACTGAGTTGGGCTACCAGCTCAGCCACTTGTCCACGAGCCTGGCGTAGCTCCTGGGACTCTCGGGCCAGTTTGTCCTTCATCTTGTTCAGTGTTCGCATCATCTCTTCCTTCTCCAACGTCTTTGTCTCACATTCTCGCTCCTTCCTTTCCAGCTTGCTCACCAGCTCCGTGTGTTCTGGGATGGGGTGGGACAGGAAAGGAAATGGAGAGAGAATGTGAGTCTGTGTGTATCCCTCTCCAAAGACAGAGGTAGGTCCTGGGCTGAGCAGGGGAAGAAGTGTGTAGAGTGGGCAGTGGGTTTAGGCAGAGCTCCTCACCTTTCCGGAACTTCTCGGCCTGGTCTCGCCACTGTTTGACCTCATTCTCATTGATGAGCCTGGTGGGAAGTAGAGGGAAGGGCCTGTTGAACATTGGCTCACAACCCTGCAGAAGACAGGTCATCTTCCTATTCCCCACATTGGTGCCCTGATTTCCGATCTGTCTGGTCACATCAAGGAGGACAAGATTTTGACTCTCCAGATGTTTCTCCAGGTCCCTATCCCTGCCCAGTTCTCACTGTGTGTCTCTCCATGGACTGTGAAAGCTAAAAGAACCCTTAGGCATCTATAAGCTAATTCCTTTGTGAAACGGCTGAAGCTCCTGAGATGAGAGCTGGAGACAACCACTAACTACTGGCAGAACTAGGTCTAAACCTCAGGTCCCCTTAGTTGTAATGACTTGAACCCCTTTGTAAAAATAGGTTTTTGCATTGACAGATCAAAATATTGATGCAGGATTCCAAAGACCAATGTGTAAGAGTAAGGGAGAGTACCCATTCCAATAACACAGAATAAGTGTGTTGGGAGTGAAGAGGAGATATGTCTAAACCATAGGAACTCCTCATTCACATCAAACTCTTGTAACAGGGGTTAAAAGTAAACTGTCACCTAGACACCAAGGTATAAGAGAGGTGAAATCCCAATAATCATTTCTTTGGTAAATCTGAAAATGTGGAAAAGTTATATCCATGACTCTTAACCTCTTTGACCAGACCAAGGCTATAAAGAGGAGACAGAATGTGGAGGGTGGCATAATTTGTGCAGAGACTTCTTTGGAGAAAGCCACTACCATCATCTTCCCCAGGGCCACTACCTCCCTCACCACTATCCAGTTGTCTTGTTTGGGCCTCTCAGAGAGTTTGACCCATGTTTCTTGATATTGTGCAGGAAGCATGGTAGACTGGGGTCTGACTTGGAGGCACATGGGCCCAGAGAGTAAAGAAGCATTAAGCAGGAGAGCACTGCTGAGCTGGGTGGGTCCTGTTGTGGGACTCCTAGAGTTTGTTGGTATGAGGATTGCATGAGGGTTTCTTTGGGCCAGATGTAAGCACTGTGGAGGAACTATCCTGAAGCTATTTTAAGCCCTGTCTAAGAAGTCCACCTAGGAGAAAAATGGACACTTCAACTGTGCAAATCTGTGTATTGTATTGCCAATGAATCAGGAGCTGATAGAAGGGATGGTACCAGCCAGCCCCGGGAAGAAGGGAAAAAACACACCTTGAATGATCAGTGAGTAGGACTTTGCATGAGAGGTACCCAGCAAGGAACTTCTGAAGACCCCAGAAATACATTCATGACTTTACCCATGTGCCAAAACCAGACAGCAAGAAGCCTATTTACTAAGTTACCTGATCAGGTAAGACCTTTTCCCTTTCTCCTTCCTGACCCCATGCTTCCTCTGGTTGGAATCAGAAACTGGTTAGCTAGTGGGAAAGGGGTGTAGAAGGGGTTAAAAGAGAAGCAGAACTGAGAAAAGAGGCCA
This sequence comes from Tonatia bakeri, assembly GCA_004024845.1. NCBI lineage: Eukaryota > Metazoa > Chordata > Mammalia > Chiroptera > Phyllostomidae > Tonatia > Tonatia bakeri. The sequence goes on from PVIA01005002.1 coordinate 58,935, forward strand.
ACCATATCTCTCTCTCTCTCTCTCTCTCTCTCGCACACACACACACACACACCCTCCCCACTGCAGCTTTCTGGCCCATCCAGAAAGAAGAGAGATTTAAGGCTCAGTCACATCTAGACTGTTCATGTACATCTGGGACTAGTCCTTCCAGTTACAGATTGGAGGCTATGTTGGTGGCTTAAAGTGATCTTAGGAGTTCCATTGCCCAAGAAGCAGAAAAAACTTCATTGTATCTGAGGAGTTTTCATCCTCTGACTGAGGAAAAGCTTCTGTACTAGTTAAAGAGTTAGTAGAAAATAAAGAAAAAGTTACATTTTGATCTTTACTAGTTATACTTGCCTAACATACCAGTTAGGATATTAACTACATCAACCCATTTTAACCTTATTTGCATAAATAAAGACACTGGCTGAACAGTTTAAAAATCATTTTCTGCTTGGCTTGGGTACGCAATACAATGAATCACTGGGAGCTACTTTATCTCCTTAAGGGCAATTGGCTCAGACTTATACTGAAAGATAAGTAAAAGTTTAAAATTAAAACTCAGTGTGTTAACATAAGGCCTGCATATTAACTGCTGTGACTTGAAACTTGGTTCTCTGTGTTTCTCTGGACCCAGGGTCAGTCAAAGACGGTAAGCCGGACCTCAGGCTGTGACACCCTTGTCCGACAGCCTCATGGTGAAATGGGCATGCTCTATATCAGCAGTCAGAAAACTTTCTCTAAAGGGACAGAGTATTTTAGATTTTATGACTATGTACAGTCTTTGTTGCATATTCTTGTGCTTATTTTTAACAACTCTTTTAAAATGTCAAAACTGCTCTTAGCTCATGGACCGTACAAACACAAGCTGGGGAGTGAGCCCACCGACCACAGTTTGCTCCTCTGTGCTGATTTTAAACTCCTCCTCTAACCAATCCATGCAATGGGTCACTGAGAGTTGGGCAACCCCCCCACAAATCTGTGCTGTCCCACATGGTAGTCACTAACCACATGCCATACGGCTATTTGATTAAAAGGAAATACAATTTAAAGTTCAGCTCCCCAGTCACACTAGACACAGGTTAGGCGCTGTGCAGCCACATGTGGCCAGTGCAGATACGGAGCATTTCTATTATCTCAAAGAGTTGTTTTAGACAATGTTGATCAAGGCCCATCTGGAGGTGTCTGGTGTGAGAGAGGGAGCGGAGCTTTCCCTTGTGAGACCCCCAAATAGGAGAGAGATGGGAAGGGGCAGGAAGACAGGGGAGGGCTAACCACTGCTCACATGTTGACGATATTCTTGACGTTGAAGTTCTCCAAGGGAGCCATGTCAGGGTCCACGCCCCTCTCATCCTGGAGGACGATCTGCTGGAGGATGCGGTCCAGGAGCTGCCACTGCTGGAGGTAGCCACCGTTGCGCTTATCTGAAGGACAACAGGCGTCATCTCTTTCATGAGCCCTGGAGCCTGGCCCTGGAGTCACTGCCTGGGCCCAGGCTGGTGAGATGTGCCCTTACCCTCCCTTGGCAAGCTCCCAGTCTGAGAGCGGAGGCAGTGCAGTTGCTGATGACGGAGATTCGCAAAACCAGTCATTTCTTGATTTTCTGTGATTGACCCCTCTATGACTGTGTCAACCCCCTTGACATATTTCTCTACTCCCTGAAATGCTTCCTGGCAGCCTCTCTTCCCTGTTGCTACCTGAGCATCCTATGCCCTGGAATGCAAATTGCGTTTTACATTATCTTTAAAGAGCACCTTTAAGAAAGTAAATCTGCTCTAAAATATTGCATGCTGAATAATGAAATCTCTAGGGAAATTTTTTTTAAAGAAGAGGTTTTAGGATTATCTATGCTATTGTTCTACAGACAAAGAGGAATGGAAACTAATTACAGGTATGCACAGACAGGGAGTCAGACTGGGCTGAAGAAGGGGTAATAGAATCCAGGAAGATTTTTTTGGTGAAGGTGACCCTGGACTATGAGGGCAAAGACATTCTGTGTTATGCCTGATCTCAAAGGGCCCCACTCTCATCCTCTGTAATCAAAGTGTCTGCCTGGGTGTGGACTTTCTAAAGATTTCATTTATTTATTTTTAGAGAGGGGAAGAGAGGGGGAATGAGAGGGAGAGAAACATCAATGTGTGATTGCCTCTTGTGCGCCCCTCTACTGGGGACCTGGCCTGCAACCCAGGCATATATCCTAACTGGGAATCGAACCAGCAACCCTTTGGTGTGCAGGCCAGCACTCAATCCATTGAGCCACGCCAGCCAGGGCTCTTCATTGGCTCTTGATCCCCCATACTTTCACTTTACTGACCACCAAGGAAGGTCAACCAGCATGATCTTGACCTTGAAGTCAAACCATTAATGCCTACAAGGTGAAAGGTCATCTGCAAAGCCCCATTCTGAAGCAGACGGAGAGACCCAGACACACTGCCCATGGAACACCAAGCATAGGGACTTGTGGGACCAGAAGTCAGGTTCCCCAGGAGCTTCCCATGTGTTCCATAAAGACCTTCTGGACTGACTGGAGAAGAACTGAGAGCTTCCTGATCCCAGCCACAGGGTCTGTTTTCTTTCCACCATTCCATGGGCACACACATTATAAGTAGCATCATTTTTCCATTTGCCTTTCACCCAGGAAAACAGGGTGAGGCCAGGACACAGCTCACAGAAGTAGAACATGTTTCATCTAAAGGCCTGGGCCCAAAGAAACAAAAATTCCTTCATATGGAAAGATTCTTTCAGCGTCAAGTTCATACACTGAAAACGAGATAATAATGCACATTCCTTAAGTCATTTGGAGGTTCAGCCACATTATGCTAAAGGACCTCATGTCACACCTGGCCCAGAGTAGGCACACAGTAAATTGTAATTGTTGTCACTATCACCACCACTAAAGAGAGTCTGTCTAGGTCAACCATGATTTTCCAAATATTTCTTTTGTAAAGAGCTTAAATACCAAATGGTACAATTTCAAACTGCATGCTGGGGTGGCTATTAGTAATATATGTGATTTATGCAGTCACCTGGACTTTAAGAGCTCGGCATCTGCTCCTGTAATCACTGACATTTGTAAAGAGAAGCAGAGGATGCTCTGACTGGAGTGGCTCGGTTGGTTGGGCATTAAACTGCAGGGCGAAAGGTCACTCGTTTGATTCCCTGTCAGGACACATGGCTGAACTGCAGGTTCAGTCCCAGGTTGGGGCACATATGAAAGGCAACCATTTGATGTTTCTCACATCGATGTTCCTCTCCCCTCTCTTTTTCCCTTCCTTTCTCGCTCTCTAAAAATAAAAAAATAAAATCTTTTAAAAAGAGAGAGAGACAGAACAGCAGGACAAGGGTGTTAGGATGGAAGACAGCAAAGACTAGATGGAGGAACTAATTCAAAAACAACCAGATTGCTCTATCCAGCAAAGCTCTCATTTAGAATGGAAGGGCAGATAAAGTGCTTCCCAGATAAGGTCAAGTTAAAGGAGTTCATCATCACCAAGCCCTTATTATATGAAATGTTAAAGAGACTTATCTAAGAAAAAGAAGATAAAAAATATGAACAGTAAAATGACAGCAAACTCACAATTAATAACAACCACACCTAAAACAAAAACAAAAGCAAACTAAGCAAGCAACTATAACAGGAACAGAATCACAGACATGGAGATCACATGGAAGGTTACCAACAGGGGAGTGGGAGAGAGAGGGAAAAGGTACAGAGAATAAGTAGCATAGATGGTAGGTAGAAAATAGACAGGAGGAGGGTAAGAATAGTATGGGAAATGTAGAAGCTAAAGAACTCATATGTAGGACTCATGGACATGAACTAAAGTGTGGGAATGTGGGTGGGAGGGGGTATGCAAGGTGGAGAGGTGTCAAGGGGGGGAAATGGAATAACTGTAATAGCACAATCAATAAAATATATTAAAAACAACAACAAAAACGCTACTCATTCCACATCTGTGGCACTCCCCAAACACAGACCTTCTTTTTGGAACCCCCCAAGAGGCCTGATCACTTCCCTGTTGAGCTGATGGCCAGAGCTGTTTGATTTCACACTGATCAAGCTACTGCTTGTTGGACTGTCATGTTGGCCTGCATGTTGGCATTGCTCAGAGGCAAGTCCCAGCAACTCCCCAAGGTGATAATGGAAGTCCTGGCCTCAAGGAGGGAGGGAAGAGCAGGGGCCGGAGTCCTGGCCTAGCTTCCCCGAGGCATGTGCAGAGTTAGACTTGGTGAGATTCACCATCTTAGGAGGTCCTGGCGTCTTGTCTCCAGCCGCCCCCGACTAGGGCGCAAGCAGCTGAGGAAGCGGCAGGAGCGGGCTACTCACAGCGCATCTGCAGGCAGTGGTGCAGGACAGAGAGCAGGCAGGGGTAGGCCTCTGTGTGCTTCAGCTTCCTGTGGACCAGCTCGAACATCTGGGAAGCACTCTTGGTGTCAACGTGGACCTGGGGGAGGCAGGGAGCAGTGACTGGGACGGGAGAAGGGAGCGGAGGACGAGAACAGGGGAGAGAAGACCCTGCCTCCACCCACTGAACAACGGCCCGCCCCCGGGAGAACCTGCCTTCCCCTGCCTCTGGCCTAGGCTTTCAAAGGGAGGAGCGAGATGTGCTAACTATATAAACCAGGGTTTCTCAATCTCGGCACTAATGGCATCTCAAACCGGGTAATTTTTGTGGTAGGAGGCTGTCCTGTGCATTGTAGGAGGTTTGGTAGCATCCCTGGTCTCTATCTATAAGATGCCAGTGGCATCCCTCTCACACTGGTTGTGACAATTTAAAAATGTCTGAAGACATTGCAAATGTCTCCAGGCAGGTGGGAGTGTGGACAGCAAAATTGTCCCTGGTTGAGAACTACTGATTCAAACCAAGGGAAGGAAGCAGGGACACAGATGATTCAAGAAGCACATAGGTCCACAACCTGGGCTCAGACCCCAGACATACTCTAGCTGTGTAATAACGGGCAAGCTGCTTGTCCTCTCTAACCTCAGTCTCCATATCTACAAATGCAGGGATTTTGAGAGAATGTACTAGGATGGTATTTGGTGACTGAAGCCCCACCCAGAAGTAGGTTTCTATTTGCATAGGGATTTTATAGTTCATACTAAGCAGCAGAGTTGTGTATTTTCTGGGTTACTAAGGCTAAAATGAAAATATGATTTTGTTTGCTAAGCATGATCTGGTTAGTAATGGGGAGAGGTGTCTCAGGAAATTGCTAGAGGACAGGGGAAAGTAGTCCAGAGAGGCATTTAAGACCACTCATGTGTAAGAAAGAGCTATCTCTCTTTTGTTTGGGGGTTGTGACCTCCTGGGGGGAAATACCCTATCAGGTAAGGCCTGTCAGGTGAGGCTTCCAGACACATGGCTGGATTCAGCCGTGGGGGGACCACTAAGAACCCAACCAACACTAGACCCACCACAGTGCAGGATCTGAAGCAGTGGCTGTAGGGCCACCTGGGACCCACTGCGTCACCTCACCCAGGCAGGCTCCTCACCATGTCAAACCTCCTGGCTAGCTCCAGGTCATCCTCATTCCGGACCATCTCAAAGAAGTCTAAATGCCTAAATAGGGTGGGAATATAGAAAGTGTAGACATCAGCATCAGGACATCCTTGCCCATTCAAGCCCCACCATCTAAACCTGAGTGTTTCATTCAGCTGAGCCCCCTCAAACCTCAGTTTCCGAATCTATAAAACCAGAAAGAAGCCAGCTGTCTGCAGGCCAACCCATGGCCTTCTCAACATCAGGCACTATTGACATTTGGGGTTGGGTTATCCCTGGTTATGGGAAGCTAATCTGTCAGTTGCAAAAGGTTCAGCAGCATCTCTGACCTCCACCCACTAGATGCCAGCAGCACCCGCCACCTTGAGTCATGACAACCAAACATGTCTCCAGCCATTGCCAAATGTCCCCAGGGAGGGTGGCAGTTAAATAGTGCCAAGTCATGGACTGCTGTTCTACATATCCTTCCCAGTGTTCTCATACTGTCCCCATGGCAGCCCTCAAGATAAATCTCTCTCACTTCCTACCCCATCCACTCCCCCACTCCACCTCAAAAGGATTCGTCCTCGTCTTCTCTTGCTTAAGACCCAGTGTAATACAATAGCCTGTTTCAATGGAACAGAACCAGAGGGGCTACTGGTAACACAAGGGAATGTGACTGTGCCCTAGATCAACAAGGGCCTTTATGGCTTGTCTTCTGAGTGGGGCATCTGTGTTGAGCAGCAGTGCACCTCAGGGCATTTAACATTCCCAGTCCCTAACAACCAGTGTTCACAGCATCCCCACCATGCAGTCTGAAAACCAAACAACACTCCCTCATGTTTCCAAATGCCCCTAGGGGGCAGTACTGTCATGGCTGAGGACTACAGGGTCCACCTGTCTATAACATCAGAGATCAAACTGCAGGTCAGTGAAGAAAATAGTAGAGACACAGGTAAGACATGGGACATGGGAGTGGGGGAGCTACACCCTCCCACAGACACAGAACTGATTCTGCATTGATGCAAGTGGTCTCTAGTGGGAAGGACAGCCTCCAGGATGGTCATGATCATTACCCACCAAGGCACTGTCCCCATAGGTCTGCTGTGGGGATGGGCAGCTTGGGTCTTACTTGTCCAGGATGGCATTCTCATGCTGCCGGAGTTTGTCAATCACAGGCTGTATCCCCAGCATCAGGAACTCATATCGTAGATGGAGGCGGAACTCCAGATTATCCTGGGGATCAGCAGAGAAGGACTAGACTCATTGACTGGTCTCAGTTTCTATGACAGTCACCAGTGGATCCTCATTGCCACACTAATCATTGTCCCACCACATCTGCAGCAAACTCATCTGGAACTGCTTCAAGTCCCAGAGTCCCAAGAAAGGGTTGGAGGAGACATCTTTTGATGTTGTTAATTTATTCCCTTTATGTCTCCTGCCTCCTCTCCTTTGAGTCCCTTGTCAGGTTTTTTGTAGCTTTTGGCAGCACAGAGCAGTGTTGTCAAGTGATACAGAGCACAAGCTTGGGAGTCAGAAGATGTTGGTTCGAAGCCCTGCTCCGCCATTTATTCTACTTTTGTGACTTTGGGAATACCTTATTTCCTCACTTGTGAAATGGGCATGATATTACCTATAGGAATGATGTTAGTAACAATTACCTGATGAGTTATGGTTACCAACTAATCAGCCATAAATACCTAGCACTGAGAAAGGTGTCACCATTTTAGAGACCAATTTCCCCAATCCACCTCATCTAACTCAAGTCAACAGGATTGAATGCAAAAAAAAAACAAAACCAAAAACAAAACAAAAAACAGTCTGGCAGAAAAGTGGGAAAAGCAGAGATTATTACAGTGCCCCTTTTATCCTTCAATAAACTGCCCTTGACTGGGGCATCTGATTACGTTAGAATTTGGGGAGTTCATTTGCTCTTCAAATTCTTCTTTAATTGTTGCTATCTTTATGGTTTGAGAATCCTATTCTGATCCCAAAGGAAAGAAATTAAAACAAAAAACACCTCCTAACAGAAGACTGTAGGAGAGCATGACTGGTCAGCCCAGAAACCATTCCAGAAGCAGGTTTATATAAAACTCTAGAAAAAAGGGGTAATGTTCTTCCTCCTCCTGTAAATGACCCCACCACCCTAAGCTATCATCAGCCAGCCAAAATTGGGGTTTGTCCATAACAACACATAATGCATGATGTATTGATATGCATGCAATGCATAATGCATGATTCCTATGCAGGAAATTCTCCAGGAATCCCTCATGACAGTGAGGTTAATGACAAGCTATCCTTTCTTAGCCCCAAAGAAAGAGGCAAGTGGTGATAAAGATAATGAATCTGAAGACAATGATGGTAGTGGCAGCCATACCAACCAGATGCCTGGCCCTTTCCTCTGCTACCTCCCCTGGAAGCACTCACACACTCTAGCCCAGGTCCAGAAAGTCAGGGCACAGCAAGGGCCAGGCAAAGGGGCCTCACCTCTCCAGCACCAGCATTGAGGACAGCATTGATGAAGGACATGATGGCTGTCTTCAGATTCACTTCATCCCGGTACCGGCCCAAACTCCGGTCCAGCTCATTCAGCAGTGTCTGGAGGGAAAGGCAGGACAGGAAAGGAGAGGGGGGCTCAGGATCCTAAAGGTCCAGCCTCTGCTCCTTGGCTTCTGCCATTACAACAACCCAGAATGCCCCATCCATGCTTTCCACCCAATCTACCCAACTTATCTGGGACCTTCTCTACAGCTTCCAAGAAGCATCATTTGCCTCTCCACACCTCCACCTCAGCCCTGCCATACTTTCTCTCCACTCAGCCTTTTGGGGCTTGGTTTATTTTGTTGGGCAGTGCTGAAATACTAATTCAGCACCTTCCAGCTCTTCACAGCTAATGCATGTGCTGCCCAGCTTCTTGACAGCATATACACTGCCTTTGATCTGTTTTGTACCTTTTTTAAAGAGTCAGGGGCCACTTTTTGCAGAGTAGGTGCTTGAAAGAGTTTGATAACAGAATAAACAAATAGCCAATACTGGTGGATAAACCACAGAGACTGTAATGACTGTTCACATCCATTGAGACTTACTCTGCACCCAGACACTTTATGCTTGTTGCCTACTTTTTGGCACATTTCTGGGGGGCAGGTCAGGGAGAAGAAAAGAGAAATGCTTGGCTTCAGTTCCCAGGACTATTTCTAGTGTCCAGTAGTACGCACTGGCCCAGTATAGGGCCTAAAATCTTAGCCCAACAATTGCATTCAATTCAACAATTCTTAACTGAGTCCCTATAATGAGCCAGGTGCTGGACTCAGAGAGGTAGAGTCATAAAAATGACAGAAACCAATATTCCAGCCTCAGAGAACCCATGTTCTAGTAAGAGGTCTCTTTTCCTAGCAAACACCCATCTCTTAAAGCCCCTCCTATGTTTTTATACAAGCCCTCTGCAGACACCTCACCTGGAAGCGTGTCCGCTCAGCGGCATACACCTGGTAGTGCAGCATGGCCTGCAGCACTTTCTTGTGACCACCAGGCACTAGGCACACGGCCCCCAGGATCTCTAGCACGGCCACCTTGGTCTTGCTGTTCTCAGTGCGCAGGCTCTGTGCGATGGTGCTGATGGCCTCGGGCTGCGCCAGCACGTGAGCCCGCCCCTGGGAGTTGTTCATCAGAGCCTTGATGCAGCCGATGAGGGAGGTGTGGATGCGGCTCTCGCAGGTGGCGTGGTCCATGCTCCGGAGGAAATTCAGCAGACATGTCAAGCCATCCAGCTCGATGAAGCGGGTCACAAACCTGCCCGGGCCAGAGTTGTTAGCAGAACAGGCACCCTGCACTTGCATATTATTCTGTACAACTGTTTGTAAATTGTTATCTCATTGCCTGCGCACCATTGTTTCCCACCTACAGCAACCACTTGGATCATTTACAAAGTGTATCTAAAGTCCTGAAATTCTATCAGCCCAGAGGGGACTTGTATCTTATTTGCATTTTAAGTACTCTGTATTTGCATGTTATTGACTGCCAGTTGCACAGCTATGGTGTTGTGTATGTGAAGGTGATGATCATGACAATGATTGCAATAATTATTACAGCTCTTAAACCTGCAGCCTCATCTCCAGGGAGGATGGAAAATAAGAATATTAAAGTCAGACAACAAGGAAGACTTCCAGACCAGGGGAGGGTGGGGGCAGTGCATCAGAGTCTCTCAGTCCAAGGACCCAGGCTCTAGCGGGGTGTCCAACCCGTGGCCCACGGGCCACATGCAGCCTAGGATGGCTATGAATGCAGCCCAACACAAAATCATAAATTTACTTGAAAACTTTTTTTTTGCTCAGCAGTTTTTGTCAGTGTTTGTGTATTTAATGTGTGGTCTAAGATGACTCTTTTTCTTCCACTCGGCCTAGAGACACCAAAAGGTTGGATACCCCTGCAAGGGTATTCTTCAAGGAGTCTTTAAGAAAACAGCTGAGTCATCTTGAATGTTAGAGGAAACACTAAAACCATTTAGTTAAGGGGTTCTTAACCTAGAGTCTGCGTTTCCTTAAAGGGTCTCTGAGTAGCATTCAAGAGTCATGAACTTGGATGGAAAAAAGAAATTATACAGGCATATCTCATTTTACTGCACTTTATTCTGACTTGCTGAAGGCTCAGATGATGGTTAGCACTTTTAGCAATACAATATTTTTAAGGTGCATACATTGTTTTTTACGCATAATGCCAACGCATACTTAATAGACTGCAGTATAGCATAAACATAACTCTCGTGTGCACTGGGAACCAAAAATTCAGTTCGACCTGCTGCGTTGTAATATTCGCTTTGTTGCAGTGCTCTGGAACCAAACCTACACCATCTCTGCAATGCCTGTACTTTTATTTTTGATAACCGTTAATTGAAATTTAGCATTTCCTTCAATGATAAATATAGGTAATAAATGATAGTGGTAGTAGCAGAATCTGTGGCTTTGTCACCCAAAGAAATCATAGTGATTTTCATATCAAGGTAGAGTTGCAGGTATCTCAAAATATCATTTACCCTCATCAGCACTTCAAAATTATGGTTGCTAGTTCTTGCTATTTAAGGCACATTTATTGCTATTTCAGAAATCTTTAATATTTGGCAAGTGTGCATCAATGTAATGATTTAGTTTTTAATCCTGTCTAACTGTATCTATTTTACTTTACTACTTAAAACATTCTGAAAGCAGTCAATAGGTTTCATTTGGGTGCTGACGTCATCTGTGACTCGCGTGCGCACATGCAAGCTTAGAACCCTAGCTTTAGTAGAACAGTAAGTGATGGTCTGAGGAATGTCATAAATGGAATGGAGGGAACTACTACTTACAATACTTTGGATCCCAAGTGTATCTGTGTGTATTTCTATGTTGTACAAATATATCCAGAGAAAAAATTTACTCTCAAATTGTTGTTAAAATAGTTATTTACATTACAGTATGTTTTCTGTTTTCCACTAAATTTCTACCATGACTACGTGTAACTTCCGTAATCAGAAGTATATCAAGGGAAAGAAAAATTAACTGAAGTGGGAGACAAATCCGGCAACCCCCCCCCACAACCCCTGTACTTCCTGATCCCGCATCCTTCCGGCAGCCCCTTCCCACGCCTGACCCCCACTCCATCCTGAGAGACAAGTGGAGATTAGGGTGCTCCCTTCTCCCCGGGGCTCTGTTTCCAGGCTCCTGGGGCAGAGAGCTCAGCCCAGATAACACACACATCAGTGTGCTTTAAATGTTCAAACATTGGCTCTCTGGAGAAAGAAACAAAAGACCTGTAGCGTTTGCCAATTTCCGCGGTGTAAATGCGCGCCGCATGGCTGACTTCCACCCACCGATGTGACGTCACCGGACGTGGCGTCAGGAAGAGCCATACCACGTATAGTACTTCCGTCATGCGTACACGACAGGCATACACTCAAGAGCATATACAATGGTGAAGGTTATACGGAACAGTAAAAGGGCATCACATCATTAGGGAACTAGGGAGTGATAAGTTGAGTACTTATTACCTGTTTTTGACATAATTCATTTAATCATAAATCCATATTGTTACATTTTAATCACAACTATGTATAATGACAACCAGTTTGCACAACTGCTGAAAATTGAACACGTGGCTCTCACGAGCCTGTACGAGGCAGTTCCCAGGCAGAAGAACCCGAGCCTCTCCTCCTGTCTTTGGACGCTTGCCCTACGCGGCCTGGGAGCGGGGCCTTCTGCTCCCGTTTTCCTTGCCATTTGCATCGCCCCCCTCTACGCAGAGGCCAGAGGCGACACCCCATCCACGGACACCGCCCCTCCCCCTGGTGGCCGGCATATCCTCGCCCGCACGCGGAGGCCTCGCTCTCGGAGCTCTTCCCACAGCCCCTTCCTTCCTGCTCTGCCCTCCCCAGACAAACAGGTACCTGCCCTCAATTCCAGGCAGCTCTTCTGGACCGGGGGCTTATTCTGTTGCCCCATGTTCACGGCCTGTCCTCCCCAACACGTCCACCCCCGCAGCCTCCCAGTTCCTCAGAAAGGGGGTGAGGGAGCTGGCACGAAGTACCTTTCGGGAGAGCTGGGGAGCACACGGGCCATGGGGGCGGGCAACGGGAAGTCGCGGGGAGCCACTGGGCGAAGGCAGGTGGAAAGAAGTGGGGGAAGGAGAAACAGAGGCAGTCACCTCATAGGCTGCGTCCGGAGAGCCGTCTTCAGGTCCTCCACAACCTGGCTCCTCGTCTCCGTCTCCTCCTCATCAAACGCGTACAGACTCTGCATCTGAGGTAGGCAGAGAGGGCCGGGGGGGCCCGCTGGTCCCGCCTCCCAGCCCTTGCACCCCCAGCCCGGGGCGAGGGGCCACCCTGCCTCAGGACGGGGAGGGGCTCGGGAGGGGGTTGCTAAGGCAGAGAGCGTGTGGGACTCTGGGAAGACTGGGTTCCGCCCGGACTCCACATTCCTCATCAGTAGAATGGGGAGAATTACTGGCCCAGCCGCTGTCCCGGGCTTGTGCAGTATACAAACGGGGTGATGTTTACGTGGTTGGGGGACTCTAAAATCACACAGGGAAGAGAGGGGTGACGACAAAATCCCAGGGTCTGATCTCCTGCGAGTGGGCATGAAGTGCGGGGAAGGTGGCGCTCTCCCCCAGCGCCTCTCACGGTGGGGCCAGGGCGGGGAGGGCGCCGCTCACCGCAGCCATGGAGTTGATGCGGTCAATGTAATAGTCCGGCCAGCTGGTTGCCGTCTTGTTGGGGTCCTCCTGCTCCTGCAACAAGAAGAAGTGGATGGACCCAGCTGCGGACAGGCCCGTGGCCTGAGACCCTCGGCGCAGTTCGTGGACAGTCCTTTCCCAGCCCTGCCGAGACGGTGACGTCAGGGAAATGACGCAGTCCCCTAACGGGAGGCCTCCGTTTCTTCCTCGGTAAAACGTGGGTAATAAACACGGAATCTTATGACCAGCTAATGACACAGGCAGAAACCATGCAGGTATGTGTACACCTTCCATGAACAATATGTATAACTAAAAATAAATTCATTTTTCTCTGTTACATGTGTTCTGACTCTATTTAATAAAATGCAATTTTGTACCTGTTGAATGTAATGAAATTTGTGCTGATATTTTATACATCTGGGTTTTTTTTCAAATTTATTTTTTCAGATACTATCATTCTCATTGTATTGTACTTGGTTTGTGATAATTTGGGAATTTAAAAATTTGGTCTTTTTCCCAGATAGTTTGAGAAGCACTGATATGAAGCATTTGGTGGAGTGCCTGGCACATAGTAGGTGCTCAATAAATAGTAACTTTACAGGAAGAAAGCATGAGAAACTCCCAAGACTCACGGGTGTAGCAGAGAGGCAGAGCCCATATCCCAGGGCCTTTGGCTTAACTGTCAGGTCCCAAGACAAAGCCTCCATTCCACCCTAAGGGTGGCCAAGAAAGATGCGAGTGGGATAAACATCAGTGTTGACTGAAAAATCCAGCCAACAGATCTGGGCATTACACAGACCCAGCTCATTGCTGTCCTTGTCCCATTTGGCTGTTCTTTCTCGTCTGCTCTCTGCCAATCTCCTGCTTCCAAATCGGCATGAAAACCTACCTCCTCCAGAACCTGCCTGCCAGCTGGCCTGAACTTTGCCCTGAACCCCTTAGCTCCATCCACCTGGGATTCATGATTTGGTTTCATAAAATCCAAATTTTAGACCAGTGGGAAAGCTGCCTTGATTTGATTTTTGTGACTTCATGTGGCTATATATGTTAAATCTCGATGCCTGAGGGCCCCAAATTCTATTTTCTACCTTGGAGAAGGGCTCACAGAACCAAAAACAAATGCATCATAAAACACGTATTTCCCTGCCTTTGCTGGCTCATCCTTTATCCATATGCATTTAATGAGCACCTACTATATGTCAATCACTGTACTGAGTCTTGAAAATACTGAGCAGAAAATCAAAATCTCTGCCTTCCATAGTGTCAGAGTCATGGTGACAAATGCTCTATGGAAGAACTGTCCATAGTGGGCCATGGAAATTTGGGGTGGCATCTAGCACACACAGGCTCATGAGGGGGATGAAACAGTGGGGGGCTGAGGACTGGGCTCATTTATTAAGATTACTGAAGCTGAGACAGTCAGAGAGGGTGTTACAGATATTGTGGAAAGATTTGAGGGTTTGAAAGTGAATGGGGAAATTACACACAATTTAATTTGGAAAGGAGAGACAGAAGTCCTTACATTTTAATAATTTTTTTTTATTTTAGCTGTATAAGAGATCAACTTAAAGGAGCCCCATAGTAATTAACTCAGTTTGGAAAGTGGGGAATCAGAGACATGATTAATTACTCCTGAATTAATTTTCTCATTCCTCCCTCGCCTTCTTCCCATGACTTGAGTTTTTTTTTAAAGACCTGCTTTTCTAACAGTGAGATTCCTAGACACAGAATGTAGTATTCTGCAGGCACTTAACACACGTGCATCGAGTACACTAGACAAAGACTTGCAGTGTGTGTAGCCCACGCACCTCATCACAGGTTGTCACACTCCAGCAGGCCAGGGTTCTAGCCACAGTGCAGCCACTGCCATTGCTGGCTGGTGACTGCAGTGAGTCCACTGCCTCTCAGGCTTTCCTTGCCTCGTGTGTAGAATAAAGCACTAGACTGGATAGTTTAGAAAAGTTCCTTCCAACTCAATTGGTGTATGATGCTAATCCTCCAATTTCATAAAGTTGGCCTTTCTCATTGTGGAGCTCTGGATGGAACAGATATCAGTGCAGGAGTAGCCAGGACCTGAGTACCAAACACCTACACTCTGAAGTCAAAGGAACAAGCTGCAAGTCTGAAAAGTTGCAAAGGGGAGGGAAGGAGGAAGGTGGATCAAAGGAAAAAAAAAAAAACAATGAAAGAAACAGGCTCACACAGGGGGCAAGAGAGACACAGAAAGAAAGGGATGTGCAATGAGACACAGACATGAAGAAAGACAGGAAGACAGAAGAAACACAGAGAGGGAGTTAAAATCCAATTAAGCCCTGACTAAAGCCGCACACCCCTTTCTAGGGAGGACCAGGATCAGGAAGCTGATGACACCTTTTAATGAACTAGAGGAGAGGGAGGAAAGTGTGAGGAGAGCAAGGCCTGCTGTGGCCCTGATATGCATGTTTCCCTGGGAGGGCAAGCCTGGGTCAGGACAGGTGCCAAAGGTGCTGAAAAGGTCATGACCCTCCCTCTCAAATTGAGTCCTCACAACAAAGCTGCCCAGCTATGGCCCAGGTTGGCACACCCTCCAAGCATGGGTCCAGGCACAGAAGGGATTCCAGATTTGTCACCTTTGTGCCTCTCCAACCCAGCACCACTCCTGGAAGCCAGCAGGCACCTGCTTAAATGGTTTTTGAAAAACAGAATTCTATTTCCCTGAGTGTAGTAAGCTCCATGGGATGGGGTTTTTTGTCCTGATTTTTCCACTGTTGTTCCTCCAACATCTAGAACAGTGCTGGTGTATAAAAAATACACCAGGAGCCACTCCATGCCATGGCCCTGAGATGGCAGCAAAAGAGGTCAGAGAAGGCACCTTCTTCTTGCTGCAGTAGATCTGCCATTTCTTCTCAGGGGGCAGCGCAAACACAGCCTCCCGGTTTTTGTCGGTGAGATCCAATTCATCCTGCAAAGACAGCAAGAAAAAAATGTCTGGTATCCAGAGATGAATATTCAACCCTCCAGAAAATCACAAGTGCCCCCAAAGCTATCCCCTCAGCCAACTAGCTTCCTCCCAAAAAGGATCAAAGATGTGACAGGACAATTCTTCCTCTGCTAGAAATAGAGCCCATCCCTTGCTTCAACCCAACCTGTACTGCTTTTATCAACACATCTCCTGCAATGCTTTGCTAGCCCTAAATCCTCTTACCCTCGGGGGTTTCTTGTCTTTCTTCCTTCGTCAATTCTTAAACTTGTCAACACCACAAGTCAAAGCCAGACAAAGAAAAGAGTCATTCTACAGATCAGTCCTTGCCCCATTCTGAAAGTTACTGTGACCCTCTAGTCTCTCCTCCAGAAATTCGCAGGCTCCCCTAACTTCCGCATGGATCCCAGCGAGTCTGGGGGGAGCTAGTGAGGACGGCGAGACTGAGCAACTTTCCTGGCTTGGAGGGCATGCCATACCAAGGGAGTCGCTGACCTGCTTCCCCAGAGGAGTCCCTCTGCCAGAGGCAGCCAATCTGCCCACATGACCCCCAAGACAAGGCAGGGAATGCACAAGGCGTGGGGCTCTGGCAGGCTAGGTCACACTTTCTGGGCAGAATGGAGAAGTTTCTGACTTTATCAAACTTAGGACAGCTCTGTGGGTAGTTTTGGGTAACTTTATAGGTTTGGCTGTGCTGGATGGTCCCTAAAAGGCTCTCTTCTTGTAAGATGCTCTGCCTGTGATTCATGAGCAATGCTCAACCTCATCAAAGAAATGATTAAGGGACCATGGGGAGCACAGTGCACTTCTCAACTCAGTTACCGAGAGGTTTTGTAAACCAAAAGCAAAACTTGCATTAAGATAATAAAGCACAGTATTACTAACCTTTTTATTTTAAAGAATGATAAACAGTTAAAGTGATATCTAAAGTATAAGGGTCTAAAGTATGAATATTTATAATTTTTTCCCTATACTTTAAAAAAAATCCTCACCTGAGGATATGTTTCCATTGTTCTTAGAGAGAGAGGAAGGGAAAGAGAAAAACATCAATGCAAGAGAGAAGCATTGATTGGTTGCCTCCCATATGTGTCTGGACTGAGGATGGAACCTAAAACCTAGGTATGTGTTCCAATGGGGAATTGAAACTACAACCTTTCAGTTACGGGATGGCGTCCTAACCAACTGAGCCACACAAGCCAGGGTTTCCCTATACTTTCATTGATGAGAGAACGTTTAAGATTTTCCTTCACCTAGATCAAAACTGTCCAATAGGAATATAACATGAGCCACATGTACTTTAAAAATGTCCCAGTCACATTAAAAAACTAAGAAATATAGTTTTATATTTTATTTAACCCAAACTATCTAAAATATGATCATATCCACCTGTAGTCAATGTAAAAAAATAATCATTGAGATATTTTACATAAAACCTGATGTATATTTTACCCTTAGAGCTCAGCTCAGTTCAGACCAGCCACATTGCACATGGTCAGCAGCCCCACATGACCAGTGCGCCACCTTGGACAGCTCATACAAAGGCAATTTGAAACAATGCCCATCAGTTGACCTGCCTTTGGAAACAAAGACTCCTGCAGACCTAATGCTAAACAAAGGTTCTGCCCTAGAACCACTCTTAATATAACCCAGGAGTGTCTATTGTCAAAATTCCCAGAGCCCTGCTTGAGGTTCCTTCAGTATTTCTTTTTCCATGGTCAGACTCAGAAATAAAAGAAAAAGTAGAATTATTCAACTTGTATTTCCCAGGACAAACTCTGCATCTCTTCTGCTTTGCTTGCACAGTTAGTTCCACCCAGAATGCCCTCTCTGCACACCTACCCAACCCATGGGCCTGCTCTGATTCCCAAACTCAAAGTCAGCCCCCTCCAGCAAGCCTTCTGCAGACCTTCTCAGGTGAGAATGCTTCCTGAACTCCAGAACAGTTATATTCAACATTGTATTGTGGTCATTTATGCATTTGTCTTTTCTCACCAGTGGTTTCTGTCACTAAATCAATGAATGTTTCTTGGCAATTTGGCTCAGCCCAGACAGCACATGGCTCTTATTGAATCTCTCTGCCCTGGTGTCTCTGACAGCCACACTCTTGGGCAGTCCCTCCTGCTTTACCTTAGGTTCCCCTTGGGCTCCCTCAATGACTTCTCCCCTTCTCTCCTAACATCAAAGCCCCTCAGGACACCATCCTGGGTCCTTTTCTCTCCTCCCTTGATGCTTCCCTGGGTGAAGCCTTCTCAGTCATTCCCAAAGACTCAATCGTCATTCTGAACTCTCTCAAACCTATACCTTCAGCCCACCAGTTTCCTGAGCCCTGCATCCTGGGACCCTTCTGCCTCCTGTACTTAACTGCTTTGAGGTACCTTACACACCTGTGTAGTGTTACTTTGTGCCAGACATTGTACTAAGTGCTTAATGTTTACTCATTAAGGTGCTACGGCCCATCTTACAGATGAAAAAGAAAGAACATGCAAACTGAGTTCGTCATCCCAATCCTCTAAACCCAAGTGTCCGCTGGCATATCCTGTCCTGTACAGGGTCCAACATCCACCCAGTTCCTCATGTCAGAAACCTAGGAGTTCCTTAACTCCTACTCACTCAGCCATCCCAACAAGAGCTATTATAGTTTCTCCTAAATAGCTCTTAAATCTGTCCACTTCTCTTTATCCTCACTGCTAACACTTGAGTCCAAGTCACTATACTTCCTATTTTGGACTGCACCAAGAGCCTCCTAATGGTCTACCCAGGACCATTTTTCAACAGAGTACCCTGAATGGTCTACTAGAAAAGTAGATTGGACCACCTCAAAGCCCTGTTTAAAAGCCTTCAGTGGCTTTCTGTAACCCTTAGAATTAAATCCAAATGCTCAGTTCTTCCCGTTTTCATGGTGCCTCCCAAAAGGACTTGCTCTTTTCTATGGGGGACCCTCTGATTGTTCTGTACCCCCATTCACATATCTAACCATGACTCTATTTTCAGATATCAGAGGAAGTGTAACTGTTTCAGGGGGACCATCATGACCCCCATTCCAAAATAAAGCTCCTTGCTAAACAGTCCCACAGGCCCCCTGAATATTCCCTTTCCAAATACTCACCACAATTGTCATTATTGTTTAGGATCAGTGCTCCCTGTTAGACTTCCCGGAGGCAGGGACTGTGCCTGTTGGTTCATCACAGAACCCAGCACACAGAAGTGAGCATGTTGATTTAATTCCAAGGGCTACAGAAAGCCACTAAAGGCTTTAAACAAGTCTTTGAGGTGATCCAATCTACTTGTCTCAATAAACATTTTTTATTTATTTGATCAATAACTGATGCTAGTCTCCTTATAGACAAGACTTCTCTGACTTATCCTTGCTTTTGCCTAAGTACCTTGTTAGGAGCCCTGCTCACTCAAGGGGCTCAGTAAATACTTGCTGAATAAAAGGGCCACAGGAAGGAAACCTCTCATCATGTCCTTCTATCAAAACTCACGCACTCTGTTCAAGAAAATGTGCCTGTGGTAATGTAAGAAATGTACTGTTGATCTTCGTTCTCAGTTCCTAACACGAGCTCCTAAATCCCTTGGCATTTCCTGGGTGATAAGAGCCTCTTCTAGTGAAGCAACTCTTCAGGAGACCTAGGTCACTTCCAGCTGGGGGCTGACCACCGGAAAGATCAAGCCTTGATTAGAAGCCTGGAAATTTCAGCCTCATTTCCCAAACTCCAGAGAGAGGACTGGAGATTGAGCTAAAACTCGCCTACATGATGAACTCCATAAAGCCCCTAAATGGCAAGGCACCAAGAGCTTCCAGGTTGTTGAACCTAAACTCCACAGGGACTAAAGCTTTTGTGCTCAGGGCAAAAGCCTTGCTGCCCTTACCTTTCCGGGCATTATCCTATGTACCCCTTTATCTGGCTGTTCATTAGTATTCTTTATAATATCCTTTATAATAAACTGGCATTAGGAAGAAAAGTGTTTCCCTGAGTTCTGTGAGGCATTCTAGCAAGTTATTGAACCTGACGAGGGGATCATGGGAACCCCCAATTTGCATCTAGTTGAACAGAAGAGTGGGTAGCCTGGGAACCCCCTACTTGTGATTGGTGTATAAAGTGGGGGGCAGTCTGCTGGGCCTGAACCCTTAAACCATGGGGCCTGTGATTATTATTAGATAGTTAGTGTCAGAAGTGAGTTAAGTCGTAGGACACCCAGTTGGTGTCCACAGAGAATTGTAGAATTGCTTGGTGTGGAAATCCACACACTTGGTGGCAGCAGTATTTCGAGTAAAACACAGATCTCAGTAGTGCTAACACCCATAAGGCTCCACATGCTAGTCTACACTAGGAAACACTTTGTTCTCTCACACCCGCTTCCCATCCCAAAGAAAAGGTATAAGTTAGGACAGCGTTGAGTTTTCCTAAATCTGATGTAATGTGCAAGGTAGACAAGTTTTTCATGTAAACTTCATGGTCTCATCTTATAGTGTCCTGTTATTTGAAGGCTAGGTGGCCTTAATCAGATACATCTATTATCAAAGTCAAGTATGATGTCTCATTCCAAAGCACACTGTATTGTTTCCCCAATGGTCAACCAGGAGGATGAGTGACCAAGGAAGGGCTCCTGGTAGATGAGCTTGTGCTTATCACTCTGCTCCATGCCCTGGTTAGGTCTGAGTCCTGGGCACAGGTGCTGCCTCCCTGACCTGGGACTCTCCCTGACATGCAGGCTGGTCTCACCATCAGACCTCCAAAGACAGGGATCATGCATCTTTCCTGTTCGGCCTCTTTGTGGTCAGAGGATGATGTTTCACGTACAGGCACAGTGTTGCTCTAGTCCAGACAGGTGTCAAAGAGTCAAGGAGAGCTGATGACAGTGTGAGTGACAGAGCTTCTGCCTCCCTAAGACTAGACATGGGATTTGGTCATCCCATACCCAAGCCAGCTCCAGGTGCGATGTAGGCACCTCCATCTCCATACTTCTAGCCAGTCCTCACCTGTTCTGAGGCACCCACGGTCTGCCTACAGAAGTCCACCCTGTCTCTTCCTCCTAAGCCTGAGACAGAAGGATCCTAGGGATATTCTGGAGAGCCAAACGCAGAATGGTGTCAAGTGTTCTGACATTCTTTGAGCTCTCACTGCCTCATTTCACAAAAGTCTTGACTTATTCTTTTCATGGTGGCCTAACTGCTGCCCCATTAGTTCAAGAATCCAAAGGAGACATGAGGTAGGCCCATTCTTCTGAGGATACATTTCACAGTGAGTGACTGTTTCTCCCACAGAGCTCAGGTGTCCTGGGGGACCTACCTCAGCCCCAAGCAGAGCTTCAGAGGTGAAGACCCCAGCACATGGGCCCCTGCCCTTGGTCTTGCTTTACCTGCTCCAGCCATTCATTCCCCTCCTCATTATCAACATGGTCCCTGCCCCTTACTTACCACCAGCTCTGCGAAGCGGACGTTAAGCTCCTCTGGGTTCGGAATAGGACTGGAGAACTCCATATACTGCAGGGGGCTACTGTCCCGGAGGTTGATCTCAGGGAGGTCGCCACCCCCAAAGCAGCACAGGAAGCCCAGGCCATGGCCACTCCTCTTGCGGGGGGCCATGGTCACCACAGGCCAGAGGATGATCAACAGGCAGATGCCCTAGGTCCTCATTGTGATCTGGGTAAGAGGAGAACAGAGAGTACAGAATGGTCAGGCATGGCAGCCAGGTAGGCGCAAGACTGTGGTCACTCTGCCACCATAACTCAGTAGTCCTTGACTCAGTTGCTGAGCCCCTTCCCTTCTCCCACTGCATCTCTGCTTTCTCTGGCTCCTTTTACCTGAGGCACTTCTTCCTCGCCACACCGTCCCAGTGTGTCCTCACACAAACCATTTCAGAGTGCCACTCTGTGCCCCTAGAGAGGAGAGGAGGTCGAAAATGGCACTCATCTTACCTCCTCCATCACCATCAGATGGAGTCCTATCCCTTGCCCTCCAGCAGACCCATTTTCAGCAGGGCTCACCCACTCCATTCATTCTGGGGTTTGGGGATACCCAGTTTAAAGGCTTAATACAATGGGGAAGGAAGAGTTAGTATTTTTTAAGTATTGATTCTTAGCCGTTTCTTCTAGATTTGGGTCATGAACAGAATGATGAGAATATCTCCATGGTCTTTAGTCACATCACTGCTAAAAATGTTGACCACAAGGAGGATATAGACAGACCTGGATGGGAATGCCAAAGAACTAGCCATCAACTCTCTCAGAGAACAGTCCTCCAACCAGCGCAGAATCCACAAACCCATGTAGTTATCGAGCCCTCTTTTCTATAAAGACCCTATAGGAGATTTTCCTAGAGCCTCACAGAACTTGGGATATTCCTTCCTAATCTAAGGTATTCCTTTGAAACAAGCTCTAGGACTTTATCAAGAAAAGATAAGTTAAACGTTTCACAACTTGTTCCTACTGAACTCAAGGTAACTTCTGGAGATCCTTGCTTTGTTTCTTAAGCCCTAACCATTTGCTAATAACTTAATCATCTGATCCGGCCTCTCATCTAAATCATGATGCATTTTAATGGTCATTCTAGAGCTTTTTACCAGCTCGTTTTTCTTTCTTTATAGGCTTTTTAACACACCTAGAAGAGCCTCAAATAACATATAACCTGAGGTTGTCTTGTATTATAGATCATCTTTTATTTATTTACATATTGCTCTCCACAGCTATAATGAAGCCTCCTTGAAGACAGGGGCCATGCCTCCTGCTTCTTTGACACCCCTCGCCCCATTTTTATAGCTAATAAAATGCCTTGCACTTAGTGAGGGTTCAATAAATATTTCATGGTCAATTGAAAAACAACCTGTGTTCATGGAAAAGGAGGAGAGAGGTCCTCATTAATCAGTCAAGAAATAATGACTGAAATCTCTGATTTCCAGTGGTTGATAAGCCAACAGGAACCCTGTAAGTCTGTTGTTGCCTCCCTCTCTTAGGGTCCCATCTAAACATCCAAAACTGAAAACACAGATGATTCAGCTAGAAGTCATGTAGCTTCATGAAAGAGAGCAGAAAATTGAAGTCCAGGGAGGGAATGTCTTATCTGAGGCCACATAGGCTAGGGACAGAGCTGGGGCTGAACCCCAAGACCCCAATGCTCAGGCTATGGTCTGGTCACCACCTTACCAGAGTTCATCTTCCCACATCAATTGTCCTTTTACCCAATGCCTTAGCTTCCTAGTAGCCTCTCTCCACTAGAGAATACCGATCTCAACAGCTTAGTTTAGAAGTAGTTCCAGTCTCTGCCCTGGCTGGTGTGGCTCAGTGGACTGAGTACCAGCCTGTGAACCAAAGGGTTGCCAGCTTGATTCCCAGTCAGGACACATGCCTGGGTTGTGGGCCAAGTCCCCAGTAGGGGGGCATGTAAGAGGCAGACACACATGGATGTTTCTCTCCCTCTCTTTCTCCCTCCCTTCCCCTCTCTCTAAAAATAAATAGATACAATCTTAAAAAAAGGAAGTAGTTCTAGTCTCAAAGGTCCCCTCTAAACCAGCAGAAGGTTATGAAGATCCCAAAGGCCACCTGATTTTCTTCCGTCAGAAGGAACTGCTGCCACCACCTCAGCTTCCTATCCATCTCTGCTCTAACCTCTCCTCCACTTAGAGTAGAGTAGAGTCTTCCAAGTCAGAGGAACTGGGATTTGACTCCTGGCTGGATGACGCTGTGCATGTTTCATGAGGCCTTAATTTCTCAGTCCCGAGGTTTCTCACCTATGACACCAAGATAATAATCATAGCATCTTCCTCACTGGGTTTTGGTGAAATGTAATTGAGGTAACACAAATAAGATGCCTGGAGCACACTGGGCTCTCACTGCTGCTGTGGCTTCATTATCATTCTCACAGCATGGTGAGACTGCCCTTCCCAGAGCCTGCAACTTGAAGCCCTTATCCAGGCACGGATGGGGCCACCAAGCAGGGCATTGTAGAAACTTACCCACCTAGATTTAAGAAGCTTCCGGCTTTGCCTCCAGTAACTGGAAGGTCTGAACTAGAGGATCTGAGCTTTTCCTCAGGCTCTGAGCTCCTTCTAGTTGAAAAGGTAAACCCTTATCCCTGACCCACAGAGTGGTTCATTCTGCAAAACCCCTTTACAAAGACAAGCAATGGAGGTTCTCATATTAGAAGAGAATTGAGAAGCAATATGGAAAAATGGGAAGCAACAACAGAACAAAATCCAGGGGACTTGAACTTGGGCCAGAGGGATTTAACATGCCCCCAACTCCACCACTTACCTTCCTCTCCATGGAAACTTCCCCAGTACCAACAGCTCCATGCCCGTCCTATTCTGTCTCCTTGCCCCATCCCCATCTCCTCCCTGTGGGGACAAGGTCTCCTAGGACTTAGTCCCTAAACACAGACAGACCAGTGGCCTAAGGTCAAACCATCTGGTCACCATCAACTAGCACTCCTATGACTGTCACAGGGTCTCCTCCAGCCCTCTGGCTCCTGCCAGACCTCCTCTCCTGAATGTCATATCCCTCCACATTGTGGAGAAAACATATTTCCTCAACTCAGAAGACCAGGGTTAGTCACCAGCCAGCTGTGGGTCAGCGAGTCATGGTGTTATCCTCTCTGGGCCTCAGTTTCCTCTCGGCATAGTGGCAGGGTTCAACTGAAGAACTCCCAGAGTCTAGTCAGCTCTGACTTTTCACACTATCTGGCTTGATCTCATTCCCAAAGATTTCCCCAGGGGCCCTCCTCAGCCCACACTGAGCACTCCTCCCACATTCCGCCCCAAGCCAGGAAGCACTTCCTATTCCTGGGTTCAGTACTCCCATTTGGTCTGAAAGATGAAAATCCTAACCCTTGCCCCCGTGCCCTGGCCCACAGCCCCTCTACACACCAGTTTTTTGCATTAATTAGGACTTCAGAAGCTCCATATCATCAGTGCTTACTCCTAAGTCATAACTAAGAGCAGAATAATATTAACACTGAGACTCTGGTATTTACCAGACACTGAGCTATATCTACATTGCATCCTCATAACAACTCTCTGAGATATGTGGCATCATTTTAAAGAAAAATAAAATCCTGTGGTTCAGAGAAGTTAAGTAACTTGCTTAAAGACATACAGCCAGTTATGGCATAGCTAGGATTTAAACACGTGACTTTGACTCGAAAGCTATAAAGCACTAAGCCATAGTGCACAGGTCTAGGGAATGTCCTAATCTGAAACCTGCTCAGAGCTTTCTCAAGTGTTCTATAGGTTCAGACTCAAAAATCATTTTAATAGAGCATTTCCTATGAGTTGGACCAGGTGCTTTCACAGCTCTGCAACCTCATTTCAGCTTTGCAATGACCTTGTGAGGTGGTTATTACTATTATCCCTCCCTACAGATGATGTTATTAGGGCTTCAGCGGCTGTTACATGACTTGTCAACAACACCAGCTGTGAAGGGACAGAGCTGCAACTCACAACTAAATATTCTGACTCCAAATTCAGTGCTCTTGTCAGAAGACCAAAGTTGACTCAGAAACCCTCCCTTTAGCTCTTAGGACCAATGCTGTGGCTTCAGAGTACTCAATTGCCTTCTCCTATCCCCTCCCCCAGCTCCACACATGGGGGTAACAGAGCAAGGATATGCTATCGTGTCTCCTTGGCTACTTCCAATATGCCTCCAAAATGGCAGGCGCTGTGCTGACAGTTTAGTACTTTATCTCATTTATTCCCTGAAACTCTCCAGTAACATGACTACCCCTTCTTACTGATGATGACATTAAGACTCCCAAAGGTCAGGCAACTTGGCCAATGACCACGTCCTATGGGTGAAGGGGCTAGATTTAGAGGATATTGGCAGCACACAAACACACATGCTTTTAACCAGCTTTTAGCCTATTAGATACTGGCCTGGATGGTGATGACTGAACAAGGCATGGTCGTTCTCCTCAAGGAGGGCCCCTTCTAGTGTAGGAGCCAGGGGAATCAGGGCAGTCAACAGAGAAAAGTTAGAGAGACAGGTGCAGTGGCAGCACAGAGAAAGGGGACTGGGTTTAGCCTAGGGAAGGTGCCCAGGAGAAGATGACATTGAGCTAGTCTTGGAAAAGATGAGAGAATTAAGGAAGGGTAAAAAGTGGAAAAAGGCATTCTAGGCAAGGGGGACAGTGTAAGAAAGGCACAGAGCATGGTGTACATGAGGCCAGAGTTCTGACCAGTGGCTTATTCTTAGGTTGGCCAAGAAAGTCTGTTTTATTTTTTCAGTAAAATAAAAGACACATTTTTCATCTTCACCAATAATTTCATGATTTGGATATATTGCACATATTGGCTATCTCCCACTATTGGGTTCTAGAGAGTAGAGGCCAGAGGTGCTGCTGAACATCTTCCAATGCATAAGACAGTCCCACAGCAAAGAATTATTTGGCCAAAATGTCAATAGTACCAAGAAACTTTGCAAAACACTTTTGACAGGTTTGATCTGTCACAGCACCTTCTCCATACACTGCACAAATCTTGTGTTTCAGTTGCATTTTTACCTTTCTTAAAATAATAAAACATAATAAGCTGAAGATGTTGCATATTTTCTTCCATCTTTGATGTTAAAATGACTGCACAACAATTCGCCAATTTTGATAAGCTTTTTTTAAATGCATGCTGATATGACAACAGTCACAATACAATCCAATAAAATTGTTTAAAATGAAGTTAAAGACAACTAAGCACTATTAGACCCATCATATGGAAAAAACTAAATGCACTTTTTAGCCAACCCGTACTTTGTGGCTAAATTAATAGGCAAAGGGAATAGGTGGGGTATACAAATACCTCGGATTGTCAATACATCTCAGGCATCCTGGGGAGCCTGATCGTTTGCCCTCTTCTCCCCATAATGTCCCCTGGGGCCAGGGTCTGGGAATAGGGTCAAGAGCTTCCCAGAGCAGATGCATGAAACAAAAGGAATGTAAACAATTTCCTGTTTTACAGGCAGATGATTCCTGCCGACATATTGACCCACTATGTGCCACTGGGGGTCACCTAGGAAATGGACCCAGGCCCAGCTTACCCAAAACCTGGCTCCCAAAGGAAGAGCCCATGCTTTTCCATCTTGAGCCTCTTCCCACCATCTCCCCACTGACCACCTATACCATGTCTGCTCCCACTTTAAGCCTCTCAAGACTATCCCTCATGCTTTGAGGGCAGCAAACAGGTTTGGTATTCTTTACAATGCTATCTATACACACTTCCACCCTGAAGTTGTCCGAATTACCAACACCCAACTCCACCCCACAAAGTTGGTTGGATTCTGTTCATAAACTCTGTGTGATATCAGACAAGTTACTTACTGTCTTTGAGCCTCAGTTTCCTCATCAGGAAAATGGGGAAATAATAACAGTACATACTTCACAGCGTTGTTTTGAAGACTAAATTAGTTAATATTTGTAAAGCACTAGTGCCATGTAATAGGCAAGACTATTAATACTAGTGCCATGTAATAGGCAACACATAGATAATGCCAGTGTTATAATTGTGAAGATACCTGAAAGTGGACTGTATTAATATTACAGAAAGTTCTGTATATTAGTGAATCTTACACATTATTGCAGGCGTTGGCTAATATTACAGGAGCCACATCTAGCCCACAGACTGTGTTTGTAAATTCAGTCTTATTGGAACACAGAGCACTCATCGTTTAAGTATCACCTGTGGCTGCATTCATGCCACAGAGACTCCAAGGCCCACAAAGCCAAAAGCATTTGCTACCTGGCCCTTTACAGAAAGTGTACCCATCACTATGTTATTAGGTTGAATTATATGTAGCTGACAGTATTCAATTATGTTTAATCTACAAAATCATTCATTTCATATGGTTCAACTTAGTGTATCAAACTGACTAATCACATCTCCTGTCTTACCCATTAACATGGGAGGGCAGTGTTCTAAATTCAGTGATTCTAATCATAATAAAAAGTTATAGTTATCATTTTTGAGCACCTACCAAGATCAAAGTTTATCTTGAACTTTCACCACACTCCTGCGGGGTAAATATGATTACCAATACCACCACCCACCCACCCAGTTTTTACAGGTGAAAAAATTTAAGGCTCAGAAAGATGTAAAGTGTAAAGCTAGGACTCAAACCAGGTGTCCAGACACCACACCTATCACACTGTCCCCATTCAGTGCCAAGAGGTTGCTGGGAGTGAGCTCCATCCCTGATTAGGATAAAAAATGACAGCGCGAAGACATCCTATCTCCACACTTCTCTGTGGACCCATCTCCCACACAGGGCTCCCACCATGTGGTTGATAGGGCCCAATTATCACTTCCTTGTTGACCTCAGAACAGGAAAGTGTGAGCCTCAGGCGGGGCTGAGAAGCAGGCAGGGAGCACTTTCAAAAATAAAGCTCTCTTTCCAGTTCTGGGGGAGGTATTTTTAGCAGCTGCCTAAATTATGGTTTTCCCCTCTGCTCTGGGAAAGGCAACGAAAGCAAAAGTAAACCCTCTGAGCCCCAGTCTCCTCTGTGCAGAAAGAAAAGGGGAGAAGGGGAAGGACATAAAAGGATGTCTTGTTGGAAGAATGAAAACAAAAATTCCCCTAAGTGGCATTTCTCTGACTTGGGGGTGAATGTGAAAGTTAGGGATTTTCCAATTGTTTTCTCATTTTGAGAAATAATGAAGAGAATATAGGTTTCTTTGTCTCACTGGGGAAGAAAACATGTAGATACTAGCTCTCCAAGGCCATGATCAAGCATTCATCCATCCATCCCCTGACTGACTTCCAGGTAGAAAGCAATTGCCTCAGTGTTTCACATGAACCAAACATCATGTCCTATCCTCACAAGGTTTACAGTCTTGCTGGGGAGGCATGTGCATAAACACCTAGGATGCAAAGGAGGGAAGGAGGGGCAGCTCCAGGTGGGGGACCGCAGGGAGGGAAGAGAGACTTCTGGCTACTGATCTGGAACATTCACCACAGGAAGTGGCAT
Source organism: Tonatia bakeri (assembly GCA_004024845.1). Classification (NCBI taxonomy): domain Eukaryota; kingdom Metazoa; phylum Chordata; class Mammalia; order Chiroptera; family Phyllostomidae; genus Tonatia; species Tonatia bakeri. Next base: position 87,499 of record PVIA01005002.1, read on the forward strand.
TGACACAGGTCAAAAAGGAAGAAAGAATATTGTCACATGCCAATTGACTGTCCAGGAAAGCATTTACAACAAAGGTGTACCAGAGTGCCTGGCATCAAGAAAGCCCCAAGGGGAGACTTCCATCCAAGATGGAGGCATAAGTGGATACACTATGCCTCCTCACACAACCAAAAGAAGGACAATGACAAATTTAAAAACAAAAAACAAACAGAACTCCCAGAAAACTGAACTGTATGGAAATTTGACAACCAAGGAGTTAAAGAAGAAACATTCATCCAGACCAGTAAGAGAGGCAGAGATGGGCAGCTGGGCAGAGAGGACTTGCAGCAAGGTGACAGCTGGATGACGGGGGCAGGAGGAGGCTTGCAGAGTGGGTGGTCCCACATTTTTGTGTGGATAAACTGGGAGGAACAACTGGAAAGTGACACAGACCAAGCGACCCAGGGTTCCAGTGCAGAGAATATAAAGTCTTAAAACCTCTGACTGAAAAAACCTGTGGGGTTTGCGGCAGAAGGAGAAACTACCAGCCTCACAGGAGAGTTCGCTGGACTGACCCATAGGATCCTAGAATATACACAAAACCACTGACTCAGGAATCAGCACCAGAAGAGCCCAATTTGATTGTGGGTAGTGGAGGAAGTGGCTGAAAACCCACATAGAGCAGAACAAGTGGCATTGTTCCCTCTCAGACCCTCCCCCACATACAATAGCACAGTGCAGCATCGTGGGTTGCCCCACCCTGGCAAATACCTAAGGCTCCACCCCTTACTACATAACAGGCGCGCTGAAACAAAAAATGGCCCAAATGAAAGACAAGATCAAAACTCCAGAAAAAATACAGCTAAGCAACAAAGAGACAGCCAACCTATCATATGCATAGTTCAAAACACTGGTAATCAGGATGCTCACAGAAATGGTTGAGTATGGTCGCAAAATAGAGGAAAAGGTGAAGGCTGTGCAAAGTGAAATAAAGGAAAATGCACAGGGAACCAACAGTGAAGGGAAGGAAACCAGGCCTCAAATCAATGGTTTGGACCAGAAGGAAGAAATAGGCATTCAACCAGAATGGAATATAGAAACAAGAATGTTAAAAAATGAGGAGAGGTTTAGGAGCCTCCAGGACAACTCTAAACATTCCAACATCTGAATCACAGGGGTGCCAGAAGGAGAAGAGGAAGAGCAAGAAATTGAAAACTTATTTGAAAACATAATGAAAGAGAACTTCCCCAATCTGGCAAAGGAAATAGACTTCCAGGAAGTCCAGGAAGCTCACAGAGTCCCAAAGAAATTGGACCCAAGGAAGCACACACCAAGGCACATCATAATCACATTATCCAACATTAAAGATAAGAAGAGAATCTTAAAAGCAGAAGAGAAAAGGAGACAGTTAACTACAAAGGAGTTTCCGTAAGACTAGCATCTGATTTCTCCAAAGAAACCTTGCAGCCAAGAAGGGGCTGGAAAGAAGTACTCAAGGTCATGAACGGCAAGGACCTACATCCAAGATGACTCTATCCAGCAAAGTTATAATTTAGAATGGAAGGGCAGATAAAGTGCTTCCCAGATAAGGTCAAGTTAAAATAGTTCATCATCACCAAACCCTTATTATATGAAATGTTCAAGGGACTTATCTAAGAAAAAGAAGATGATCAAAACTATGAACAGTAAAATGACAACACACTCACAACTATCAACAACTGGACCCCCCCCAAAAAAAACAAGCAAAAAAACCCCTAAACAAACAACTAGAATAGGAACAGAATCACAGAAATGGAGATGACATGAAGGGATATCAGTGGGGAGGGGGAGAGGGGAGAATAGGAGAAAATGTACAGGGAATAAAAAGCACAACTGGTAGGTACGAAATAGACAGGAAAAGGTTAAGAATAGTATAGGAAATGGAGCAGCCAAAGAACTTATATGTACAACCCATGATGAACATGAACTAAGGGGGGAATGCTGGTGGGAGGGAGGGTGCAGTGTGGAGGGGAATAAAGGGGGGGGGATGGGACAACAGTAATAACATAATCAATCAAATATATTTTTTTAAAAAGAAAGCCCCAACATAAGTGAGAGGTGAAGGGAAGTTGGTTTACCAGGCTGGAATGCAGGGCTCAAAGAGGGGAGGTGGGGGACAAGAAGGGGCCAGATAAAAGCAGGTCCCAAATGCCAGGCTGAGGAGGAAGAGCCACTGAGAGATGGGTGGGCGGTTGGCTTTTAGTAAAAAGAGTTTGTGAGGCCTGATCAGAGCTGGTATTTGGATGGACCATTCTGGTGGCATCGCGGTGGGTAGATTAACAGAGAGACAGACCAAGGGGAAGAGTTAGAGAGGGAAGTGCCTTCTGTCTGTCTGAATAAGATATAATGAGGCCCTGAATCACTGAGAATGGAAAGGAGGGGACAGATGCCAGAGATGTCACGGAGGGTGTGCCAGCACATGTGTGAGTGGGTGAGGGGACTTTGGCATGACACATACCAAGCACAGAAAACAGGACTAGGGCTGAGCGTGATGGGGGACTGCTGGGAGCTCCCTGGACAACAGCTGTATCGTAACAGAGAAGAAGGCATTGCAACACCCAAGTCTCGGCTACCCATTAGAGCCAGAGGGAATCCTGGCCAAAGGGAAACCACCCTACACGGGACACCTGTTACCTCAACTCCTCTAACTTCCAGGAAAAGCAGCCCACAACTTCTGTCTGCATGCTCCTGCCTGGTCTTCCCACCGAGCGCCCAGTGTGCTGAGAATTCATGTCACTTGGGCAGCCCAGGTACAGAGGAACTCCCTACTGGCCACTCCTCCTGTTCCTCTTCTCCAGGGCCCTTGGACAAAGGCATGCTGTCACTCATGAGGGCAGGCTCCTGGGTCCTGTTAGAAAGGTCAGCCCTGGGGCCCCAGGTGGGCCAGTGCATATGGTCATACTCTAGATGCCAGGCTGTCTTCCCAGACATGATACCCTCATGACATTCTTGCTAGTCCCTCTCGACATCCTGCATTCACACCAGAGAAGCCTTGCATGTGCCTCGGGGCCTGGCTGGACATAAATCTAGGACCACGGGCACATTCCATCACTTTGGGTGGGCAGGGTGGGGGGCGGGCAGGGGTTGGAATGGAGTGGAAAGGGATCTGAACTGACTCCTGGAAGGCAAATGTGATTGACAGTGCAGACCCAGGGTGACCCCTCACCTGCCCCTCACTCTTGCCCATACAATTTCATCCATCCATTCATTCACTGTAACAAATATTTGTTGAGCACCTAAGTACCATGCAAAGAGCTAGAAAAATGCAATGGTAAATAAGGGTTCAGTTTGGTGGGGCAGTGAACAATTAAACAAACAGATCTAATAAAGTGTGGATAAGGTGATGATAGGGCAAGTACAAATGTTTGAGTCTGAGGAATGTTTGCAGGACTCCATCCCAAGTGGGAGTTCTATTCCACCCTGAGCCCTCAGCTCATGCAAATGGGTTAGAGGGGACATTGTTCGTGGGAAGAGTGTTGGGAAATAATCAGAGATGCCATCAAAGATTCTCGACCAGACATTTACTACCATTACAAAAGACCGAGACACCCAAAATATCAAAACATAAAGATTGGATAATACGGATTGATTAGATAGACACATCTACACACACACACACACACACACACACACACACAATTACCTTTCAGTTACTGGAATTTGGGGTTATTTTTCTTACGATTTTCTAGATTTTTCAAATTTCTTGAGCATTTAATACTTTCATCAGAAAGCAATGCAGTTTTTATAAGAAGAACCACTGTCGGCTAAAAATAGAGACCCAGGATAAAGTGTCAGCTTTGCCCTAGCAGGCTACCTGAACAAGAGAGGAATGGCCTTGGACAAGAGCATAATTTCTCTGAGCCTTGTCTGTAAACGAGCAGGTCAAACCACAGGCTGCCTAGATTTTCTCCCGCCCCTGCCACTGGGCTCTCTGCCACAGAACACACGAGGTGCTAAGTGATGCTAGTTGAATGGAACCAAATCCCCTGAGCTCCCATTGGTTCATCACTGAGTCACTGAATCACTGTTGTTTTCAGCACCAGCGCTACACCTGGCACTGCTCTTGGTGCTGGGGGTCTAAGGGCCAACTAAAGAGACACAGCTCCTGCCCTAGTGGAGCTACAATGTCCCAAGCTCAGATTCCCCTTCCACAGCTCTTTGTCTTCCATTCCAAAAGCCCCATCCTGTTAGTGTTTCTTGCCACTTTTTCCGATATGCCTCTAGTGCATTGGTTTCATTCCCAAACCCCAAGCTCCAGACCTGGTCCACCTCCACATGGTCTCATGCTGGGACCAATGCTGACCTCGCGTTTCTCCCCTTCCCAGCATTCTGCAAGCAGCTCTTTGAATAATGTTTCCAGGAGCACCTGATTCTAAATTCCTCAGTTCAGCATCCCTCAGGGTTCCCAGCCCACACTGAAAACCACCTGCTTTGATTTTAAGGTTTGGCCATTTGGTGGGGCTCACAAATTCCATACCAACCAAGCCTTGAAATCAGATCTACATCCCGAGTGCTAAGGAGGACCCTCTCCTGCAGTCCAGAAGGACTGGAACTCTCCTACATTGCTGCTGGGAATGCAAAATGGTACAGCCATTATGGAAAACAGTTTGGCCATTTCTCAAAAAGTTAAACATGAACCTTCATATGATGTAGTCATGCCACTCCAGATATTTGCCCAAGAGAAATTAAAGTGTATGCCCACACAGAGGCTCATTCATAAAGGTGCACAGCAGCTTCATTTGTGATTGCTCCAACCTGGAAGCAACCCACATGCTCAGGAACAGGTGAATCAATAAACAAATTGTGTAGTGTATCCATATCATAGAATACCACTCATTAATAAAAAAGGAATCAACTATTTATACATGCCACTCATGGATGGATCTCAAAATAATTACAAATGAAAGAAACCAGAGGGAAAAGAGTACATATTGTAAGATTCCATTTAGGTTAGCTTGTAAGAGAATACAAGCTAACCTAAAACTAGGTGGCAGTTTCCTATAGAGGAGGAGGAGGGTGGGAAGGGAGGCGGTGGATTATAAAAGAACACAAGGGAACTACAGGGAGGGGGTAATGGATATGTTCATTATTGTGATTGTGGTGATGGTTTCAGAGGTGTATGTTTGTTAAATTACTTGCTTCAATCACGTGAGATTTGTTATATTTCCATTTTAGCTCAATAACGCTGTGAATAAAGCTGCTGGTTTGCAAACAAACCAAGTATCTTCATAGCCTCATAATATCAAACCCCCAAGGGCTCAGGCCACTGAAACTGGCTCCTTCCTAGAAGATTTCCAATATTATAAGCTACTCTCCAGATTCTAGAAAAGACCCCATGGGAGTGATGGTATGTGGAACACAGACTCCCCCACAGGCCCAAGCCTCAGCCCGCCTGGTTTCATCTCCCAGGAGGCACTGGTATATTGTGAAGAGGGTATGCTTTCACATGAAGCCTGTGCCTAAGTGACTCAGCACCTGTGAGCCTCCTCTCCCTCACAGGCCCAGGGAGGACAACGCCCACCTCCCAGGGCTACCATGGGCACCTCCCAGGGCTACCATGGGCACCAGATGAAGGGCAAATACTAAGGAGCCAGCATAGCACCAGGCACATCACAGGCCCTCAAACTGAGTTCCCTTCTCCTCTCCCACCTCCAGCCCGTTCAGAGCAATGGCGAAGGCTCAGGACTCAGCCTGCGAAAGCATGAGAGAAGCGAAGAGGCTCCCTGGAGCTGAGTGAGAATGGAGTTAGACCCAGTGGAGCGCAGACAGGCACACACCTGGTTCCATCTGGGTGTCTCTGGGAATGAGGCTGAACTGACAGCAGTCCAGGGTCTCTGGGTGGGTACTCGCTGCCCAAAATTTGTAAGAGGCAGAGAATATGGTGAAGGGGATAGAGAATGGGAGCCATGACAGGGAGTTTTCAGGACAAAGCATCAGGAGGGATGTGGTAGATGGGGTAGGGGAGATATCTGACCCCTGCACAGTAGACAAGCAAGTATGGAAGATGCTCAGGAAATGACTGAGGGAGGGTGGGAAAAAATCAATGCAAGATAGCCTGTGAGATGCTTTGCCTCTATGGGTGCAGAGGTGTATGTGTAGGGTGGTCATATGTGGCAGGCGTGTATATATGTTTGTAGTATGATATATGGTGTGTTTATATGTGCATATGTGGTACAGTGTGTATATATAGGTGGCATATGTATGTGTGTGTTCATCTCCAGGGAACAAATACACACGATTATACTGAGTTTCAAGTCTCAGCAGAAAGAGGATCCAGCCAGTTCCTCAAAGTATATGAGCAGAGAAAACAAAGTATCGCTCAAAATCAGCCCCCATGTCAATTTTGAATTGGTCCACCTGAAGATTATGAAGGAGCTGCCCAAGCACAATATTTAGAAAGTGTTACTGCGGGGAATGCAATGTCTCAGCTTCATTTTCCCATGAGCCACACTGGCCGGGAGCAGAGGACCATTCAAAGGATGCTGTACTTGCCATGGGCCAGAGACAGCATCCACGTTCATCATCTCGTCTCAAGAAAACCAAGTGAGGTCAGGGTCTTTGACTGATGAGGACATTGAAGTTCAAAACCAGGAAATGACACCCAAATAGAGCTCTTTCGTATATGACACTGCCTTATGTCCCCCCAGTCTCAATTCAGCTCTGGGTATATATATCCCTGTGTGTTTGTGTGTCCAGCAGGACACTGGTTTCCCCTGGGTGATATTATAATGGGGTGTACACTCCGCCTGCCTCTGCTGGTTGAAATTGTCAGGTTGTAATTCAGCTGCTTCCCCAACAAGCCTGAGATGGGAAAAAATTCCTGACAATTATGTGTCACCGAACTATTCCATACTCCACACTTTACAAGACAGATATTCAACACATTTCCAGAAAGAAGGATACTAACTTTTACCATGAACTAGACTGGGCTCAAACTTTCACACTTTTTATTTCAGTTAATTATCTCAACATCCTGCAAAGATGGTATTTTGATGGCATTTTTATATCTAGGGATATTGAGGCTTAAAGAATATAAGCAGCTTGGCCAAGTTCATCAAGTTCATAAAACATGTGAACCTCAGTGTGAATGATTCCAGAACTCAGCCTTCCCACTGCACACATGCAGCATGTAAAAGGCAGCATTGTGGTCAACTGTTGAAGCCCCCATAGCCACAGCAGCACCCTACCCTTCCCCATTATCCCGTCCTAATGCTCAAGGAATAATCCAGCACTAATACAGAGAAATCCTGTTCCCTAGGCAGATGGCAACCCCGGCCCCAGCATCTTACCGCACATACCGAGTCACAGAAAGGTCCGAGCTGCCCCACCTTCAGGGCCAGCCTCTTGGGCGTGTGAACTGCATACCTTCAGGACCCCTGCGTGGTTTCAGGCTCTGCTATCACCATCTTGAAATCTTTAATAATTTTTGCACCAGGCCCCACAGATCATGCAGCTGGTCCTGCCCATTTTCCCCGGCAGCCAGCACAAGCAGACTTTCCCAGGAAGAGCAGCCCCAGCCAGCCACTCCCTGCGTGCTTCCAAAATGTGACCCACAGTCCCTGAATGGTCAGGACAGAGCAGAGACCAATTACTTTAAACTGGAGTGGCTTCCTGCCCAAATGGCCTTGATGGGCAATTCTAACTGCTGAGCAGTTTCCGGCCCTGATCTCTCCTCCTTATTCCACCTCAACCTCTACTCCACACTCCCTGGTTTCTGACTCACTCCTCCCTCAAAGCACCATTGCTCAAGGGACTCAAATTCCTAGAGGGCACAGACACTTTTATTTCTATCTCCCCCCATGGGACTATTTCTGCAGACACAGCAGGAACCTGATAAGAGCCACAGATTAAATCAATTGTAGTATTTCCTGAATTCTTGACTCTTATCAGTTATAAGACATATCCCAAAGATTGTATGTCCTTCTGCAATTGGATATTAAAAGCAAGAGAACGTGTTAACTCTGAAACAAAGAATGGCTCTGCTTGTTCTACACTTGGGTTCACAATATTATCTACCCAGCACCCATTCCCGGCCCCTGCCCACCTCAGCCTCCTCTCCATTCCCTGTGTAGCTCTGCCTTCTCCAAACAGCCTTCCTGGCCCTCCTAGTCTTCCTGAATTCTCCCGAATAAACTCAGAGCACTTTGTGTCTGTTCTGTTTATGGGACACTTCATCATTTACCACTTCATTACAGTTTATGTTATTCTTGTATTAATTTATAGTTTTTATTTCAATGAAACAAAATGGGCAGTCCCAGGGCCCCAGGAGAACAGTTGCTGGCACGGCGCCATGTACCACAGCACGTCCTCTTCCTGCACGAAAGACACCTGATGGCAGTGGGTGGGGCTGGGGGTAGAGAGAGGAGCAAGTTAAGCCCCCAGAAATGAATATTTATGGCAAAACCAATGAACTCAGGTCCTTCAATGTCTTCTCTTCTGCAGAGGCCACTGGAGGTCAAAGGCATGCAGACCTTGGCCTGACACTCTCAAGAAGCATCTCAAGTGACTCCGTAAGAGGCAAAGGCATGCTCCTTTATAAACCAGCGTGGTCAAATCAGATCTTGGCATTCCCAGACAAAACACAGGGCATTTTCATTTCTGTTTGTTTCTACTTCCCCACTCCTGCCTGCCAACAAAGGGCATGTTGCAGGTAAAAGGCATAAGATTTCTTTTTCCTTCCGGTGCTTCAAGGAATGGGGTGTTTCCTCCCAGGGAAATGAGACACGGTTTCCAGAACATCAGACTGCAGAGGCTGGGATTTCGTCTGGGAGCCCCGGCCATCACTTCCCAGAGGCCCAAGCCCTGGGAGCAGTCCGTGCATGGACACTAAATCCTTTCTGGACCCTAACTTCCCTGCTAGCTCTACCCAGTTCTGTCCACTGTAAAGCTTTACCTGTCCAGCAGGGCACCTCATTTTCTCCCCCTCCTCTACTTCTTCAGTGCTCAGTAATTAAGGCCCATGAACCACTTCACCCTGGAATCTGCACTCTAGGTATCACTTCTTTCCACCCTGTCACCCCTCTAGAAACTATTTTCTTAGTTCCCCATCTTCACGGAGTTTCAGAACAATGTGAAATCCTACCCAGCTGTCCCAAAGCTCCAAGTTCCTTCTTCCTCTGTGATTTCAACCAGCTGGTTCCATCTGCTCAGCACAGCTCCTCCCTGCCCTTCCCATTCTCCTGGCTACTCACCTGGCAATGGTTCCCTCCCCTCCTTAGCAGTCTGCCTTTCTCTCATCATCAAACATCAGACTCCTACCAGCTTCCTCTCAAACTGGCTTCATCCCCTCCCACCCCTTCAGATCGCCTCTGCCTTCTGCTGCGAATGACACCCAGTCCTGCAGTTCAAAACTAAAGAATCACCACTTACTCTTCCTTTGTCTTGACTACTGCTATATGGCAGGCATTTTTTATGTAGTATCTCCTGCGATTCTCACAAAAAAAAAAAAAAAAAACCCTGAGAAGTTGGCATTAACATCCTGATTTCACTGATGAGGAAAGTGAGGCTTCCAGGAGTCAAGTGACCTGCCCAAATTCACAATCACATAACTGACTAAACTGGGATTATAGGCCAGTTTTGACAGGCTGTCTAAAGCCCCCATTTTCCCTCCCAGCACTGTGCCCACTCTGCTCAGAAATGCTCCCTGTGTGAGCCCTTTGCTCCTGTGTGGACACTCAGACCCTGCCTCAGGGCACGGCTGTGTGGTCATGGTGGCAGGGGCTGGACTCGCACTCCCACATGGCTGCCTGCAGTGCTGACCTCACCTTGTGCTCACTCAGCGAGCTGGTATGTGCTCTGAGCTGGGAACTCTTTCTTCAAGGCATCTTCCTTTTTTACCAGTTAGGCTGACCTCCAGCCTGGGTGGAGGCTGACCCCTTTCTCTGGACTCCATCTGTACCTGACTCACTCCTCCTCTTGGCCTCAGGCCAAAACCCGTCTACAAGCTACCTCCTCAGATCCTATCCTGGGTTCCCAGCTCTCTTTCCTCAATTTAGCTCTTCATTTTCCGACTCTCAGCAGCAAACCTCCAACAGTGCCTCCTAAGGAGCTTATTGATCATGCAAACTAAGAGAGCAAAGGGCCCTGGCTCTCACAGTTTCTGAGTCAGCAGATATTGAGTAAGGATCCAGGAATCTGCATTTTAACAAGTTTTGTGAGATCCATACATAAAACTGACCTCATCTTGCTCAAGGTCAGGGCTAGCTGAGAAATAGACACATGAAGCACACAGATGGAGGTCACATGATCAGCCATGTTCCCAATAAAGCTGTAGCAGTGTGTGGCTTTATAGCTCTGGTCAAATGCACTTCCTAATATCCCACTCATGAGTGAGGCCAGCTCCTGTGCCCAGTGATTGGCATAGGAGGTAGGCCTTGGACTTTCCCATCCCAGGTGATTGGGAGGCAGGCACTTGAACTGACTCTCAGTTCTCATCCTTTCTCCTTCACCAGCATTGTGCCCACGTTTTCTCAATTTGACCTTTTCAGAGCTGTGATCAAATCCCCAGGTTCTCATACCTGGCTGCACAGGAGCATCACACATTTTGAAAGATATCAATGCCCGGATCCAAATCAGAGCCAATGAAAGCGGAATCTCTGGGTGGGCACGGGGGAGCCATCAGGGTGAGCAGCTAACCCAGGCATGCCCAGGACTGTCCTGGTTTGAATACTGAAAGTCCCATATTCTGGGGAATCCTTCAGCCCCAGGAACTCTGCAACAGTTCATCCTACTGGGCGCTGGCATTTGTAAATCTCTCCAGATGACTCCAATTTTCAGCCAAGTTTGCAAAACAAAGGATTACTACAAAGGTGGAGAGATGCCCTTGCCAAGCAGCCAACTCCCCAGGCTTTCCCTAAAGCCGGAGCTCACCTGCCTTGTGCTTTCATTTAGCTCGGGTGATCTCAACACGTGTCCCTGGACCGGCAGCATCAGCATCACCAGGGAATGTGTTTTTTAAAAAAGGTAGAGCCAATTCTAAATAATTTTCTCTTCTTCCAGATACAGATGGGTCCTTTTCAAATCCTTACCAACAGCTTTCAACATTTACTGATTAAGAGAAGTGGGGATTGAGGAGTTAACTGTCAGACAGGAGCTTGGTGTCCCAGGTGGTTTGAGGCTGAGAGGCCAGTCCCCAGGGAGGTGCAGGGGCACTCAGAGGGAGCTTGGTTTTGATTCAGATGCAACAAACTGACCACCACTAACTAGCTGGCTTATTTATGCCATCTCATTAAATTCAACACTAACTCTGTCAAGTATATGATGCTGAGGTTTTGAGGGATCCATACATAAAACTAAGTGTCCTCTTCTTGCTTGAGTTCAGGACCAGTTGAGAAATAGACACATGAAGCAAACAGACAGAGGCCACAATATCAGCCATGTCCCTGATAAAGCTGTGGGATTATGCAGCCTTATATTTCTGGCCGAGTGGACTTTCTAATACCCCACTCATGAATGAGGCCAGCTCCCATGCCCAGTGGCTGGCACAGGAGGAGGCATGTGGACCTCTCCACAGAAGCAGGCTCTTGACCTCACTACCCAGTCCTGGACAGATGCCCCCACCCTGCAGCTGGCAGATCCCAGAGAGGGGAAGAAGCGTTGAAGTGTGGTCAGACCCAGTTCATAACTGGGTCTTCCAGAGCCACTGTTGGAGCTGCCTCACCTCTTCCCACGAGGGAGTGATGCAGAGAGAGAAGCCGCAGCTCTGCACCAGAGTACAGTACAGCCACTCATGCTCTGACCCCACCCCTGGAGATGCTGACCTGGTCTGGGGAGGGAGCTGGGCCTTGATCGTTTGTAAAAGTTCCCTATCACTCCCTTGGCTAAGGGATCATCAAGATTGAGTAACCACTCTTAGAAGATCCTCTCCTGGAAACAAAGTCCAGAATGTTCCTCTCTGAGACTGGGGTTGTCCCTATTTCATAACCAGGGACACAAGTGCTTGGGAATCCTGAGCATCTAGCCCTATGCCCAGAGCCTGTGAACAGAATAGTAAGAATGAGTCAATGACAGCTTTCTCCAAACATCTGGTGGACTTGGGGGTTTTCAGCCAGCTTGGAGCCAGATCAGTTATACCAGAAGTTTTAGAATCTCCTAGAAGGTTCATTAAAATGCAGCTCACTGGGTCCCACCCCCAGGGGTTCTAATTCAGAGAGAGGGCTATGTAGCTGGAAGAAGAGCTTTGTGGTTAGGCAGATCCAGCTTCTACCATGGCTTTGCCATCACCTAATAGGAAGGCCTTGCCTGGTTCACTCAACCTCTCTGAGGCTCAGTTTCCTCATTTGTCAAATAGAGATCACAGGAGTAATGACCTCATGTGTTTCTTGTGAGTTGAACTAGGACACACAGCACCCAGTGCAGTGCATGGTGCACAGTAGGAATGGGGATAAATTATAGATGTTGATTATTATTTATGGATGGTGTTCTTCAGGGAAGTCTTCTTTGAAAAGATTGGGTGGACGTTTTGGATACAGGCAAGAATGCCAAGGGGAGAATGAGCCAAGTCTTGAAAGATGCAGGGAGGGGAGCCAGAAACAGAGCAGCAGCCAGTGCACAGAAGTGGGGATGATTGAACTGTGTGCAGAGGGTGGGGGTCTGCTGCAAATCTGGCTGGGAGAGGGGCTGGGACTCAGAGTCACCCAAAATAGAATTTCCTCGTCTCCAAGCTCACAGTTTGATTTTCCCCCTCCTCCCCTTCTCCCTGGGCCACTCTCCACATGCCTCTGTCCAGACTCATTTGTTAGAACTGCCCCCCTCACTGCACCCCCACCCCTGCTCTAGGGACTCAAAGAATCTTAGCAATGTGTCCGACTCTAAGTGCTGGAGGAAAAGAAGCAAAATAAAAGAGGAAACCCTCTTTCCAGGCCTGTGTCTTCGAGTGACTTCCCAGTCTTCCCCTCCCACAAGCAATGGCCACTCTGAGTCAGCATCGGTTAGAAGTATCCACACCAAGAGAGGTGCGACCAGTCTGCCCCTCTCACCCAACCACAGAGCCCTCCTTACCAACGTCTCTTCCCTCTTCCATAACTAGACTCAATGCTTATCCACCAAGTCTTCCCTGGCGAACCTCACTGGATTGCAAGAGTTCCCTCCTCCACATGTGCAGCCATTCATTCATCTGTTAATTCCACAGATGTCCACTGAGCAGCTAACGAGGAGAGTACCAGATTTGAAGCTCACACAGCCATAAGGAGAATGCTGTTCTTCAAAGTGTTCTCTTTTCCAACAGGAGAAGACACCTCCCAGGCCCAGGTGAGACTCGGCCAACTCTTCTTCCTCTGGTTTGCACACACAAAACACTTCAAAGAAAACCCATCTGCAGCAGGCACAGATAACACACCTCCATCCCGCAGACTTCAGAAATTTGCTCGAGCCTCAGAGAACATCATCTTCTCTAGATGCCTTGACTGCTGTGTCTGGCATCTTAACTGAATGACCGCCCTGACCCACATTTGACCTACACAGATGTGCCAGGCACTGGGGATGCAGAGACGAAGAAGATACACTTCTGAGCACCTAGAAACCACAGCTTCATGGGAGAGCCATGCACATAAACAGGCAGTCATAACACAATATGGCAAGCACATAGGTAACACATTTTGATGTGAGTAGAAAGAGGCATCTAATACAATCTGATTGTTGACAAGGAGGACACGTGGGAAGACTTCCTGAAGGAGGAAATTCCAGAGCTCAGTCTTACAAAAGAGAAGCAGTACGTCTGAAGTCAGGCCTGCGCATTGGCCTGATTCCTGCTGTTTCAGACCATGTAAATCACTTCTCACTGACTTTGCTCCCTTCCCTTCCCAGCCTCTCCACCTCAGAATGTCTACATCATCGGGACTTTTGGAAAATAAATCCATGGGCACATGGTACAACTGTGTGTAGATTTTCCCCTCCTTTTATTTAGAGTTAATAGTATAACATCAATAACATGATGCTAATTATGTAATAAAAGCTAAAAATATAAAGCAAGAGTTTATTCCTGTGGGCTACTTTAGAGGTGACCAGATACCCCCCACCTTAGCCTTTCAACACTAGAACAACTGAAGGCCAGAGCTGAGTTTTCAAATGTTGCACCACGGTCCTTAACAGCTGGAAAGAAGCTACTGGCAGACAACAAAGGACAGGCTTTGGGCCACTGGAGAGCTGAGAGTCAGGGCTGTACCAGGCTCTGCAGAAAGGAGCTCCAGTTGAGAGGCAAAAGCCTCTTTAGGGAAGCAGAGTGGGGAGGAGGCTGTCATACCACACTTCTTGTCAAGCATAGTCATCCAAACAGCTAGTGAAAATCATTGTTCATATCAAGACTGAATGAGAACAGAAAGATGTAGGTATTCACATACATATGAATGGGAGAAAAATTTTCTTTTTATTCTCACCCAAAGACATGCTTATTGGTTTTAGAAAGAACAGGAGGGAAAGAGAGGGAGAGAAATACTAATGTGAGAAATAGTAATCAGTTGCCTCTTGTACTCACCCTGATCAGGGACTGACTGAGCCCTCAATTCAGATATGTGCCCTCACTGAGAATCAAACCCACAAACTTTCAGCTTATGGGACAACGCTCCAACCAACTGAGTCACACTAGCCAGGGTGAGTGGGAGAGAATTTGAAGTCCAGCAGCCCCTTGCTAACACAGAATGAGATTTCCTATGATATGAGGGGTCTGCCCTGCTATTTTCCCCTGGTTGAGTTCCCTGAAGTCAATCTCCCTTTCACTGGGGACTTTACACATTATTCAAGGGACCACATTTTATGTCACCGGGTGTTAGCTTATATGACCTGCACCCAAGACTCTGTTCTGAGAAGTGGCAAAAGCCTCAGGAATAGGATGTGATCAAGAATGTGGAATTTTTAGCTTCTAAACTTGGCTCTGCCACTAACTAGCTCCAAGACCTTGGGAAAGTTACTTCACTTCTTTAAGTCTTACCTTCTTCATCATTAAAAAGAGAATGTTATAGGACACACCACATACTGCAGTCGTGAGAAGTGACAGTTCAGGACTGATGATAGAGTATTTGATATCTGATACAGAGTCTTTTATAAGGGAAATAGTTAAAATGTTTCCCAATACATTTTGCCTCTGAGAAATCCAGGTGTTCATTTTTTCCCTTTCCTTTATCTAGTGCCTTTCTAATATCAGAGATAAGCCATGACCTATTTTCCCTAGGTAAAAAAAAAAAAAAAAAAAAAAGCCCCCAGATCCATAAAATTGGGAACAGCTGCATTTTCTTCAGGCAGGAAGAAGCAACAGAACACCTTTCCAGGACTAGTAGGGAAAGTAAATAAATAGCCAGGACTTCACTCCCATCCGCACCTGGATGGCAAGAGGGGAGCAGGGATATCACTAGAAATAGCCAAGTGACTTCGAGAGTCCTAGATGAGAGGCACAAACCTGGGAAATGTCACACCCATTAGAGAGGCCTTGTCTTCAGCTGGGCTCAGAGCAGCATGGCTTTGACAGTGGCAAGTTAGCAAGGACTAAGGGAGTTATCTGGGGGCTATACTCAGTCTCAGTCCTCACACCCAGTCCACAGAGGGACACTCAGGCCCTCCAGGAGCCGATGGGAGCCCCAGGACAGCCAGGGGCCTTGAGGAAGCCACAGGCTTCCGCAGCCAGTGCCCGGTCTCCCCTCAAAAGTATCTGAGACAAGACCAGACTGGGTCCCTAAGTGGATTCCAGCACAGGGGCCCAAGAATCAGAGGGAACACAGCTCACATCAGTGGAGGTCAGCAGGGACACTGTGCTCCAAGGCCCCTTGGCAGCCTGGGTAACACTGGAGAATCCCAGGCACCAGCCCACATGGGGAGGAGAGCCATGGTGAGAAGAGGCCCTCACAGAGGGTCTGCATTGTGACTCGACTGGACCGTGATCCAAAGCTGCTGTCTCACATCAGAAGAGACTCAGGTATCTTTATCAAGCTAAGATTTTTATTTCAAGTTATCAATTATAGTAAATAATTACTTTTTTCCTGCCTATGTGAATTGTAATATATACATTTTCACCATTCATTTCAGTATTAAATCTTCCATAAAGACTAGCTGCTATCACCATCATCACTAAATAGATTCTCAGATTGCCACAGAGGGAGGGATAAGAGCTAGAAATAGCCCCACTTGTTCCAGATCTGAGTCCTGGGAGGGCTCAGGAAGGTGGGTGTGGAAGGGCAGCGAGGTATGAAGAGAGATGCAGCCTTTGGGACTCTTCCAGAGTTTTAATCTCACCTATTCACATTCTTGCAAACCTAGCCAAGCCCTCCCCTTTCACCTGGGCTTAACTCTAACCTTCTGTCCATTCCTCTGCTTCGTCTGCCCTTTCCTCACCTAGGAAGGGTCTGCAGAGGAGGAGTGCCAATTCGCCTGCCCCCAAGCACCTGCCTGGCCTGCTCAGGGAGGGTCCTGCAGGGCTCCTCACCTCTGCACCCACTGACTGCCTTTTGGCCTTGGCAGTATAGCACAGTGGTTAAGAGCCAGAACAGGAGAGTGAGGCTGCCTGTGTGAGGATCCCAGCACTGCTGCTCATCTGCTGTGTCATCTTTGGAACGTTCTTTACCATGCCCCCCACCCCATGCTGTAGTTTCTCATATAAAAATGAGAATAATAGTAGTAACCTACCTCATAGGGTACTGTGGGGGTAAATGAGTAGCTCATGTACAGTGCTCAGGGGAGCGCCCGGCCCCTGGTTACTGCCGAGTACATGTCAACAATTGCCCACTTCTCAGTGAAATCTTCCACGACTGTTTGAAATAGCCCCTCTCCCAAACTGTCCACCTCCCTTCACCCTCCCATTTTCCACATAAACTTATCACCACGTGAGATGCTCTATGTGTTACTTTTTATATCGTCTCTCTCTCCCACTAGAATGTAAGCTCCATGAGACATTTTAGTTCATCATTCACAGCTATATCCACAGTAGACCCTTGTAATAAAGAATAAACATAGAAACCTTTATTCACTAACTGTATAAATTTAGGTAGATTACGTAACTCCATGTGCTTGAGTTTACTCATCTGCAAAATGGGGCTGGTGCCCATCTTCTTCAGACTGAGTGAGGGTTAAATGAGACAGTAACCGTGAACATGCCCGTACCAGCCCTTGGCATGTGGTCAATGGACGCTGGCTGCTCTGGGAGCGCCAGGCTCGGCCTGACTCAGGCAGGGCCTGCAACGGTTAATCCCTGGCGCTCTTCCACCACTCAAGGCATGGCTGGGCTGCAGGGCTACTGGCAGCTGTCCAGGTGGACGATAAATGTCAGAGTTGGGTGCCTGCAGAGCTGCCCTGGTCCTCATATGGGGTCTTGACCCTGGGCAGCTGGAGTCTCTCCCCACCCTCTCCTGCTGAGAGATGCTGCCTGGGCCTGGAGCATCTGGGAGCGAGTGCAGGAGCTGAGCGGTGGGAACCTCCACCCGCCTGGGTCCCACGCCACATCCTGGCCTTGGAGGAGGTGGACCGAAAGCCTGAACTTGCTTAGCAGCCATTCCCAGGCGGCCTGCTCTCCTGCTGGCCCAGCTGGGCTGACTGAGCCAGAGGGCTGCAGGGGCAGGTCTTGCCCTAGCACTGAGTTGTCCCTACTCACAAGTAGGAAGACGCAGGCCTCAGCACAGGAGGGTCTGGATTCTGAGCACAGCTCTGGCAGCCCTGAAGCCCACTCACCTTCCCAGCCTGGGGGAGAGACTGTGTTCATTGAGCCTCCTGTGACCAAGTCTCATAGAGGACACATTGAAAAACTGACCCCAAGCAAGGTCATCTACCATTTCCAATTTCTCATAATTCTTCAGCTTTCCAGCAACTTCCCCAAGAGTCCATCCTTCTCCCCACAACTGACCCAAAAAGACATGAAAACAGACAGACACACCATGGACAGTAAAGATAAATAAGTGAAGCCCAGCCTTTATCCCACGGATTCATTCATTCCACAATCACATGTGGAACCCCTGCTCTGTGCCAGGCACTGTGCACTGCAGGGACGTGAGAGCAAATAAAACACAGACCTGCTCACTGAAAACACTCTCGGTTGCAGAAGGGGATACAGCTGGTCAGCTGGTCGGGGAGGGGCAGCGGGCTGGGCAGAGCTGCAGAGGGCATGATGGGAGGCTGGGAGAAAGGTCTCTAACTCCACCTGAGAAAGAAAGGAGAGCCAGAAATTTGGGGAGGGTGATACCAAGGTGCTTCTGACAAGCAATGTCTTGGGGGAGAATATAGAAGCCAATAAATGGTATCTCTCACCGTAGTGCCAGGTCAGAACCACTCTGGGAGACACTGGCCTCAGCTGCCATCCTCTCAGTCCTTGGGGACTTCCACCAGGCAGGAAGCCCTCTGAGGACAGGAACATAGTCAGTCTGCAGCCACAGTGTTGGGACACTAATGGACACACATGTGGGGAGCACTCGGCAAATGCACCTGAATGCACTGAATAAGCAAACTCCCTGAAGGTGAGGTCACTACTGGCCCCGAGGAACCCTTGCTGTCCTCTTAACCCACTGGCACTCACGAAAACATTATTGCCTAATTTTCTCTTGGTAAGTATAAAAAACCTCACGTGCTATACTGGTAACTCTCTAACTGGGGCCCTACAAGGTGTCTCCTCAACCTCCAACATGGGTGTCCTCTCAGGGGAAGTGCCACCAGCTTCCCCACACACACCCGTACTCCTTCCACAAGCCCTGGAACAGCTGCAAGAATCACGCCACACAGACAAGGCCAGAAGGAGCAGGCAGTCGGTGCCAACATTGGTGCCTTGATTTCTGCAGGACAGGATGCTGCTGCTGCTCACAGCCAGTCCTAGGCACACTGCAGGCCCATCTGCACACAGCTCCCCGGCCCCCAACGGGGGATACACGTACAAGGAGGGGGAGCCCATCTGAGTGCTCTGTTTAAACACCACCAGGAAGTTGGCCCCTGGGTAATTCTCCCAAACACCAGCTACTCTTGCTTGCTTCTCTGGAAAATTACAGAGAGCACAAGTTCCCCTGGTGTTCGTGGCATGCATTCATGCGTCCGCTCATTGAGCCAATATTGAATAAGGACCTATTATATGCTAGACCCTGTCTCTGGAAATAGGAATACACAATGGAACCCTCAGATTCCTTGTGCTCCTGAAGTGCCTCGTCCAGTGAGAGCCCAACAGAGCAG
Source organism: Tonatia bakeri (assembly GCA_004024845.1). Lineage (NCBI taxonomy): Eukaryota > Metazoa > Chordata > Mammalia > Chiroptera > Phyllostomidae > Tonatia > Tonatia bakeri. The sequence goes on from PVIA01005002.1 coordinate 106,642, forward strand.
CGGTGTTCACGGGCTGTGCCAGGTGCCACAGCAGGAGCAGGCCCGTGGGGACAGAGAAGGGGGAGAGCCTCGCCTTCCTGACACTGGTGAAGGAGTGGGTGGGAAGTGGGGTTGAAGAGACTTTCCTGAAGTGGCGGTGTCTGACCTGAGTGGAGACGGCGGAAGGGCTAGAGTTGAGAGACACAGACCGAAAGGCGGGGACAGCAGTGGGCTTGGCCGGTGCAGGAGGTCTGTCCTGAGAAGTAATCCAGTGCTTGGTCCTGAAGGGACCCTGGATTCTGAAATTGGGTTAGGGTTTCCCATACTCCCCTTTGGTCCATTAAGAGAACCTACTCTCAGATCAAAGAGATCAAGGAGGTCAAGTGCACTTCACACCAAGACGGAGGTCCACCCCCCACATCCTACCTGGCACAGGGGAGCCTCAATGGATCCCTACTTATTTAGAGGGCTCATGTGTAAGGGCCGCTGTTCTCTAGAGCAAGTAAGCACCATTCCACAAGCTCAAGTGCAAAAATCTGACTGTGGCCTTGGTTGGTGTGGCTCAGTTGGTTGGACTGTTGGCCCATAAACCGAAAGGCTGCAGGTTCGATTCCTAGTCAGAGTGCATGCCTAGGTTGCAGGTTCCATCTCTGGTTGGGGCACATGCAAGAGACAAAAGATTGATGCTTCTCTTTCCCATTGATGTCTCTCTCCCTCTCTCTCCCCCTCCCCCTCACTCTAAAAATTCAATAAGCATGTCCCCGGGTAAGGATAAAAAAGAAGAAAAAATCTGACTCTGGAAAACACAGCCTCCCCTCTTGGCGCGTCACCCCCCTGCTTGTGTGTGGGTGAACTCAAGTCCTTTCTCTGACTGCCCTGCAGAGGGTCCCCACCCACTTGTTGGGAGGCATAGGATGTTGAGAGCAGAAGTGACTGTCCTTATTGAGACCATTTTAGAAAGGAGAAAACTGAGGCCTGAGAAGCAAGGCCACCACCCTAGAGTCCACAGCACACTCACCACAGGCCACATCTCGAACCTCATCCTTGAATCCTCGGCACAGAACTCTTCTATCCCAACAGAGAACGGTCACAGATAAACCCTGGTTTCGTTCTTGTTTTCCCCTTAAATAGTTTCTACTGAAGACTGTGTATAGAGTAAAACTACAAAAATGCAATTAAAGAAAACCTCAATAATTTTATCTGAGATTTATCAGTGAATATTTCCCTAAATATTGAGTCCTGTTCCCTAATATTCCAGAAGTAAATTCACAACTTCTCCTAGTCTTTACCTCAAACATTCTCTTTCAAGCATGGAGAATACCTAGAAACCCTTTTTTAACAGAAAAAAGTGCTCCATTTTGGACTGTTGGTCAGTCCAAAATGTTCTAAGCTGCCAAGTTGATGTTACAGAATCTCATGACTGAACATACGATTATCATTATTTGCCTACCATTAGAATACCTTTTCATATTCCACACCTGACTTTTATGTAGATTTTCCTTAATTATATGCAAATAGCCCTAGGATGAAGTGATGAAAATCAGCAACAAAAGCAGAAAGCAAGGAATTTGGGAATTTTAGGAGGATCAGGTGGCATTTGGGATCTGTTTTCCAGGAAAGAAGAGCCATTGGTCGTACCAGCTACATAACTTGAGGGTTCTGTTGGAAATGCGAGAGAGAGAGACAGAGACAGACGCTGAGACTCAAGATTTCCCAAAAAGCCCAAATGACTTCTCTCCTGCTGTAGAACTAGCACCTCAGAGATGCTCACCTTTTGAGAGATTTGCTTTCCCAAAATGGCCCCAGCTACTTGCAGAACACGGCTTTGTCCTGTGAGTGACAGTGATGAAGCAATGATGTATAGAAGGCAAGAAGCTCCAAGATTCCCAGGGGACAAGAGGAGGGCTCTCAAAAGTCAAAAAATATCTGCCACCAACTGTCAGTTGTTTGGACTTGTTACACCAGATGCGGAGAGCTCACCCTGGAACCACTTCCTCCCCAGACCTCTCCTCCCTCAGCTGGCTGAGCAGAAGCTAATCACAGCTTTGATATTTCTCCCCAGTATCTTGTAAGGGAGCTCAATGCAGAGGCAACAGGGAGAAGGTTGATGTCTGATGGGGAAGGAAAGTAAGTTTATTAAGCCAGCCTGGTATATGCCGTATCCAATATTTGCCAACGCACCCATGCCTTTGGGACACATAAAATATGAGCCTCATCCCCATTTCCTATTGCAAACTGGAGATTCTCAAAGGTGAAACCATTGGCCCTGGACCATTTAGTAGTGGTAGAGCAGGACTGATCTCTCTCCTACCACATCCTGTCCAAGAGGTGCCAGGACCACCGCATGCAGTGTTCACTCTGAATTGCAAGAGGATTCCACTTCCAAGGGGATGTATGAAGCCACCTTGCCCACAGGGCACACACACCTGAGAAGAAAAGCACCAGCCAGACACTCAGCACCGACACCTGTGTGCACCTGTGCTCCTGCAGCTCCCAGAGGCCCAATTCCAATTTCCATTGGCCCAATGACACTCATGTCAGGCAATGTGCTGGCTGAGTCTAAGCACCTTCTCCCAAGCACCACATAGAGTGTGTGGGCAGGGGACACATGGGTGGGCTGCTTCTATAGCCATGTGGAAACTACCTTTCCCTTAAGGAGTAACACACTTTTTAAACTCATACCACAGCTCTGCATGGGTAAGCAGGCTCCCCCTTGTCAGGTGAGTCACCCAGGCCCCACTCGAAGCCATCCCCAGGCCACCTCTCACCAATGTGCTCAGTAGCCAAGGAGTTGGAATAACCTGGTTCCCAAGAAATAGACTGGCAAATTCTGGGGTGCTGTATCACCCCTCCTATTCACTCCCAGCTGGCCTTGCTCCCCATTCCACCTGCTCAGAAAAATGCCCTGGAAGGGAAGGGGGAGCAGAAATTCATGCTCTGGGCCCTGCCTAGAGCTGGCTCCCCACAATCTGACTTCCGTGGCACCTTCTATACTGAGAAAACACCCAATCTTTTCTGGTTCACAGTCCCCTCTCTCAGTTCACCCTGCACAGAAGCTGCAAGGCCTCTCCTCCATGCTGACACAAACCCTCCATCCTGAATCTGCACAGCCATCTCTGTCAGGGATTTGGGGCTTGTTTTCTTAATTAACTGAAAATGCTAACAGGGGAGCCCGGGAGCTGGCAGGGGCCTGGCCTTCAGCAGCTGCTAGAGAAAATTCTTGCTTTGAAATCTGGATCACTCACGCTCCCCCTCAAACCCTGCAAGGGATGTCAAAACAAACAGGGCACCGGATCTTGGGGCAGACTCCGGTTACAGGGCCAGGGATGGATTTAACTGCGGAATGCTTTAATGCCAGACACCCAAAAAGATCTTGATTTCCCAAAATGGCACAGGTAGGCTGTCAGAAGCCCCTTGCCTCAGCAGGGACTGTAGAGGGGAAAGGAACAGTTTGTGCCAACACCATTTCCCGAGTGCCCACTGCCTGGCAGGCTGGAAATGGGGGTGTGGGAGGCAGCGGAGATAGCCAAGTCCTGTTGGTTCCTGCCCCTGAGGAGATCAAGTTAGAAACAAATTACTAAACTGTTGCATATGAAGGGCCACTCTCTAGACAGGTACTAAGTGACAGACTCACAGAGGAGAGGAGGCAACCACTGCTGATGAGGGTTAAGGGACAGAGTGTCAAGGCAGGACACAAAGAGAGAATATCTCAGCTGAACAATGAGTCAAAGTCTTTTGAGTAGATAAGATGCATAAGGGGAAGCGGGAGGGCTTTCCAGGTGAAGAGTAAAGCTTAGCAAAGGCCAGGAGGCATGTTCAAAGAAGGTCAGGCAGTGTGGTATGGCTAGAGAGTGGGACTGACGGAGGCATGAAAAGGGTGGTCAGTGCAGAAGATGCACCTGGACATGTAGAAGGGGGTGGGGCTAGTCATGTTAAAGTGTCAGCAGGCCCTGGGGACCTAGCCTTTTCCAGCAGAGGCTAACTTCATCCGGGTCAGAGGTTGCCAAATCTGCCCTCCTGCCAAATTTTGTAACTAGTTTCATTAATACAGCCACACCCATCATTTACATATTGTCTAGGGCTCCTTTGATTCTTGAGTTGAGTGATCCCAACACAGACTGTGTGGTCCCCAAAGCCAAAATATTAACTCAGGACCTTGACATAGCACGCACTGGGAGGGTGAGGCCTGAGTCATATCCACAGTTCCCTACATCAGGGAACCCACTCCAGCCTTCTCTCCTAACAGCTGGACACTGGGAGAGTTCAGAAATTCTGGAATAACCAAAGAAAGAACATCCCTCTATGAGAGGGTGCCACTCTCAGGAGGCCCTCATACCCCTTTCCAGCCTCACTCAGCACAAGTCATCCCAGCAACCATTTGCTGGGCTCAGAGTTGCTCAAAGTGGGGCTTCCAGCTCTCAGTCTGCGGGCTTGCACATTCCTCCCTCATCTCTGGCCTGAGTCCATCCTGATCCTGGAGAACCAGAGGCTGGGAGATCTGAACTCCCAAGCTGCTTTGCCCCAGCTGAGTCCAGGTCACGGTGCCTGAGGGCAGCGGCATGTTGCACCCTGGTTTCCTGGGAGACCCACACTGCACTCTCTCTTCTTGCAGCAGAATCAGTCAGTGTAGCCCTTCCTTAATCTTTGGTACTTTGTACCTTCTAAGCAGACAATGTAGAACCCAGTTTAAGAAGCAAAGCATTAAAAGCTAAACTTTATCATTTGAGGAAACTTGGTGACAACTTGTACCAAAACATCAACTCAGGGACTAAAATCTCCTGCCACTGGCAGGTTCTATGATGGCCATTCAGATGATTCAGAATGAATGCATTCAATTTTTAGGTTATTATTAAAATGAAAACTAAATGAGATATTTCTTAAGAAAAAGAACATTCTCAAGCAGAGTTCTTAACACACTCCCCCAAGAGTCTCTGGGTCCATCTGAAAGACTTTGTCTGGGGTTGAGGACCCAGTTGTGGAATCCCAGGGGTTGCCTGGGCATTCCCTAGTCCTATGCCCAGCCATGGCGCCAGAGCCCACAGAATGGCTGGCACATAGTAGGCCATTAGTTCCACTTTGTCAGACAAACAAATTAATAAATGAATGAATGAAGAAGTCCGAGTCTGGTTCTGCAATTTACCAGCTCTGTGTTCTCAGGTGAGGTTCTTAACCTCTCTGAGCCTCAGTTTCTTCATCTCTAAAAATCTCCAAAATTATTCACAACTCAAAGAATTACTGTCAAAATTTAATGAGATAGTACCCATGAAGCCCTCGTCGCAGTGATTAGCACATTCAAGGTGTAGAATAAATGGTAGCTATTGTTATTTTTCAAGGATGACTTTAATCCCATATCAAAAATGTCTTTGCAGATCTTCACATCCTCACACTCTCATCATGTAAACCCCAGCACAGAGACCAACACCGGGGGCACAGGAAGGGCTGCTGGGGCAGAATTTAGCAGGGAGCTTTGTAGCCTCAGGTAAATGCAAGCGCTGAGGCTGCTACTATCTCCTGCCTGCTCAGGGAGAGGCAACACCTCATGCACAGACCCCAGCCCTCCAAAGTGCACCTGGGCATTCCAGGCTGGGGAGTTCATCTCTGCCCATGCTACAGGATATGGGGCTGCAGGACCATTTGCTCTGCAGGGTGAGGGTGCCAGCTCAGCCAAATTCTGCCTGCTCCACAGAGCTCTCCTCTCATTCCTTCTCATGCTGAGCCAGGCACAGCATGGGTCTCCCCCCAAGGCAGTGTTCCCAGGCTCAGTAACAATAGGCTCCCCATTCTTCCCTGCCCTTGGCAGACCTGCCTCCTCCCACTACAGCACTGCCCACTGCTGCCCACAGGCAGCTGCCCCAGTCCAAGGGGCCAACGCAGACCTCTCTGGGGCCTGGGGAACAAACCCAGGGCCTGGTCTGTCCACTCTCCCCAGGAGGAAGAGGAATTGGCTCCAGTCCCCTGCTGAGACAGAATTGAGGGTCACTCACATCACCCTCTGGCTGTGAATGTCATTTGGCCCTGAGCATCTTAGCATACAGCCCTCACTGACCATACTTTGTCTTCTCCAAATGAGAGGCAACCTGATGTCTGCCGCTCCCTGACCTTCACCCCTGGGCCAGGATCCAGATGTTTCCAGATGTCAACCCTTAGCTCCTTACCCCCAGGGTGACAACCACTGGGAGGAGAGGACCAGGGGTGTATACCCAAGTCTCAACACCCCTTGGGAATCCCAGCCCCACCTCTATCTCCTCCTTTCCACATTTGCCCATCAGATTCCAAAAGAAATTTTGCCATTTGCAATAGCATGGACGAAGTTAGAGGGTATTATGTTAAGCAAAATAAGTCTGACAGAGAAAGACAAATACCATATAATTTCACTTACATGTCAAATCTAACAAAAAAAAAAAAAACCCACAGACAAAACAAAAAAGAAACAGCCTCAGAACAAACTGATAGTTGCCAGAGGGAAGGGGGATTGGAAAATGGATAAAAAAGGTGAAAGGAAATAAGAGGTACAAACTTGCAGTTATAAAACAACAATGTTACAGGGATGTAATGTGCAGCATAGGGAAAATAGTCAACAATGTTGTAATAACTTTGTAGCATGATAGATGGTCCCCAGACATACTGTGGTGATCACATCATGAGGTATATAAATGTCAAATCACTGTGTTGTTCCCTGAAACTAATATAATATTGTATGTCTACTTTGCTTCAATAAAAAGATTCCATCCAGCAAGAATCACCAGACTCAACCCAAAATCTGCAATCCACACTCCAAGGAGCAGGGTACAATGTTGGGTTTCTTTCACTTACCAAGTTTATGCAGCTATTTTCTAACTTTCTGTTTAGAGATTCTGAGCTCAGACCTTAAGAAGCAACCTGCTACATCCCAGGATCAGGGCTGGAGGGTGGGATCTGGGGGAGGAGCTGCGGACAGGGAGTCATTCCCAGGGAATGAATTCCTGGAGGCGGTGCACTTAATTCTAAGGTGCCCCCTCCTCAGAGACTCCAGCACCAGGTTCTGGCCCAGGAGCCCAAATGTAGCCCAGGGGGACACTCTGCAGGGGAGGCAGGTCCCTGAGGGGGTAGCAAAGTATGTTTTTTTTTTCTTGAAGGGACAGCCTGCCCAACAGCCTGCAGGGAAACTGCTAAACAGGAGGGAACAAGGATGAGCCAGCCTTCTCCAGGGAAAAACTCTGAAAAAGCACCAGGGCCTAGACTCACACAAAGAACAGTACAAGAATCTACTGTGTGCTCTGCATGATGGAACTTATTTGGTCCCCACATTTTAGGATATAGGCACTATTGTTATTGTTCCCATTTTGTAGATCAAGAAACTGAGGCCTAGAGAGAGTAAATTGCCAAAATCTCACAGGTAGAGTGGCAACATTACGATTTGAGCATAAGTGGTTCTGAGAGAGCTCAACCCATAGAGCAGGCTCACTGCATCAACCTACAGTTGCAGCTGGAGCACCTACCAGGGTCAGCTCCGTGCCCTGGAAAAAGGCATCACACAAGCAAGACACAGTGTCTGCCCTCAAAGGCTTGCTGCAAGACATTACCCAAATGCTGACACCAAATTGGTCTGGAGGGTGAGATTACTTTTGCTTTTCCTTTTTTTAAAAAATCTTTACTGTTTTCTGTATTTGCCACACTTTCTAAAATAAGCAGTTTCCTTTCATAAAAAGGAAAAAAATAAAGATTCTATCTTCAATATCTCATTTGGATATTTCAAATGACCAGGACTAGAGAAGGAAGATTAATGTATTCTACCTGTAAATTCTAAGAGGAAGAAGGAGAGAAGCAAATTATCAGGACCCTGCACGTACAGTGATTAAATCTATGGGAGTGAAATTTTCCCTATTATGAATCAAGTTTTCAATAAAATTAAAGTAATTGCTTCTCTTTCAGCCAAACTGAAATAAAAAGTTTTCTAAAACCTATTAATTAAAAAACACTCAGTTAAGACCCACTTCTCATGTTATTCCTGATCCTTCCTATTCTAATCACCAACCCCCTTTGGAGCCTCCCTTCACTTTGTCCCATCCACCCCCTGGCGGCCAGGCCAGACTCCCAGAAGTTCTCCTAAGCCTACCCAGCATGCTGGCATCCTTCAAGACCCTCTCGTCACTGCTTCTGTGGAGCCTTCCGCCCCTACAAACGAAATCAATGGCTCCCTTCTCTGAGCGCACACAAGCTTTGCCCATCCAGAGCATGATTAGAGCTGGCATCACACTGTGTGCTAATTAACTTAATGCATTTGTTTGCTTTCCCACCCCAGCACCTAGCACCAAGACATCTGTGGAATAAGGCAGTACGTGATAATAGTAACTATTATTGTTTGAAGACCATGTATAATTTTCTAAGTACTTCTCCCTATACCTCATTTGAGCTTCAAGAGAACTGGTTGGATGGATATTAGAAGTGTCCAGCATGAATATGGAGGAAGCAAGTAGTGCTTGAGGTCCCTGAAACTCTGCCTTTTGGAGATCAGGTTTGCCCAGATGTCATGGAAGGGCAGGCTTATCTCCCTGACCTCAGTGTCAGCCAGGCCAGGCTGTTTCCATCTCCTGGCCCTGCCCCTGCATGCCTCCCAGTGCTCCCTCCCAACACACCCTTGCCCTCAGCTGCCCGACCAGGCAGGCTGACGGACACCAGAGCGCCAGTGGGCACAGAGATGACGCTTCCCAGCTGGTGGGTAGCACACATTCCCTCTGGGCTAGAGAACGCAGCATGGTCAGGGCGCAAATGAGGCCACAGCTTCCAGTGAAAACCCAGAATGATCCTGCCAGCTTCATGGAGGAAAACTCTGTCACGCCACCCCAGTGGTACTCAACCAGACAGCCACAAACTCTGGCATTGAGGGTCACCGAGAGAGGGCGTGGACCAAAAGTGCACAGAACGTTCGAGCCAGAAGGAAACTTTGAGATGCCATTGCTCAACTCCCCTCCAGACAGCCAGGAAAATCAGGCCCCAAGTGGGAGGTGCCACCATCTCTCTCCGTGCTTCTGGACATTGACTAGAATGTGGTGAAGTTTCTTTCACCACAGAAATGGCACTTGAAGGTGAAAGAAACTTCCTTGCTTTCTGCGTATGGCCTTGCATCACAGGAATTGCACCCAGAGGTGAAAGAAACTTTACCCAGGCAACGTTCAAGAGCACAGAGTGAGATGGTGGCAAAGGGAGGGCTGACACCTGAGCCCTTTCGGATCCAAGCAAGAAAAGTACAACTTGAAGGGCTGGTACTGGAAGGAAGTAACAAAGGCCTAGTTATTTTGAAGGGCATTCTTCAAGTATACCACAGATAAGGGCTTCTTAGATGCAATGCCATACACAGAAAACACTTAATAAATAAAAACAGAGGAAGGTATTCAGTAACAGTCTTAAAATTCAGTATCCCTGGAGGTGAGGCCATGTCATAACCCGCTCCCTTGATAGCCTCTCCTGTGAGCAAAGGGCACGTGCGCCTAAGTCTAAAATGATTTCTACGTTGACTTAGCAGGATGCATTGAAATGGGGATACCACAGACTGACACTTCCATTCTTGGGTAACATTACTTATAATTGTGGTAGTTATCGGTGCTTGGACACACATTGTTGATTCCCAACCCCCAACTCCAGGCACAGAGCAGATTTCTGGCCCCTTGGGTTTGTGTGGGCCACACGACTAACCCTGGCCCATGAGTGGAGAGTGGAGGCTGAGTGCTGTAACGCTTAATGGAAGTGCCAGCTTGGCTAGGCCATGGTACTAGATGTCTAGATATTGCTGTGATTAAGGTATTTTTGGCATGAGAAAAACATTTAAATCAGTGGACTTTTAGTAAAGCAGATGATCCTCCATAATGGGGGTGGGCCTCATCTAACCATTTGAAGGCTTTAAAGAAAAGACTGAGGTCCCCCAAGGAAGAGGGAATTCTGCCTCCAGACTGCCTTTGCTCTCAAACTGCAAAATCAGCTCTTCCTAGGGTCTCTAGACTACTGGACTGCCCTGTAGATTTTGAACCAGCTCCCATAGTCAAGGGAGCCAGTTCTCAAAAATAAATCTAAATAGAGAAGAGAGAGAAGGAGAGAGGGGAGAGGAAAGGAAAAAGAAAGAAAGAAAGGCTTCCTGTTGGTTCTATTTCTCTATTTCTCTGGAGAACGCAACTAATACAAGTGTAATTAGAGGTACAGAGCATTAAATGGGCAGGACCAGACCCTCTTTCCCTTTGGCGCACCACCTGTCAGCATTAAGGAGATGTTTGCTCTGCCAGCCTGGTTTCTGAGTGATTATCACGAGCAGAGACCCTCTGTTGACCCACTCCCAACGGGTAGCATGAGCAAGAAATAACCTCTGCTGTTTTAAGTCACTGAAACTCGGGGGTCGTGTGTTACCACAGCATAATCTATCTAACTGATACCGACTGAAGCACTGGCTGTTTGTCTTAGACTTAGGAAGCTAGAGTGTAAGGAGAGAACTCCAAAGCACTAATGGAGCCATAAAAGCATTTTGATCTTGCCTGACCACTGAGTCCCAGACATGCAGCTCTTCCCCCAGCTGCCCAGCTTCCCCCTGGTCCATTTTAGGGTCCTGGGGTGTCTTAACACACAGAACCCAAACATAGTTGGATGAACTCATCGAAGGTGCAATCTCTGTGGTGAAAGAAACTTCTCTAGACAATGTTCAGAGTTCCGCTGAGGAATCTGACCCTGGGCCTGGAATGGGAAGCTCTCCAAAGAACAAAAGTTTCCACTACAGCAACAAGAATGTTAAACATGATAAAGAAAATTTTTTTCTCAGTAAGAAAAATGAGACCATGAGTATTTATAAGCCAAAACCCAAAGGCCATTCCCTGATTTCTGTGAGGTTTCTGCTGCATGGGGAGAGTCTAGCGGTTTAGAGAGGGTACTGGAAAGAGAGCAGGATGTCCTTGGCTCCAAAGCAGATGGGTTAAGTGTGAGGCCTTTGAGGAAATGCAGTAACAAAGCACTGGTGATTTGCCCTGGCCGGTGGCTCAGGTGGTTAGAGCAACATAGTACTGCACACCAAAAGGTTGCGGGTTCAACTCCTGGTCAGGGCACATACCTAGGTTGTGAGTTTGATCTCAGTTGGGGCTCATGCAAGAAGCAACCAATCAATGTTTCTCTTCCCCCTCAACCCCCTCCTCTTTCTTTATAATCAATAAATATATCCTTGGGTGAGGATAAAAGAAATAAAACAAAGTATTGGTGATTCTCCTTAAGAATCAATGGTGACCCAGAGGCTGCGGGGACTCTGCAGCTTCTTCTCAGTGGGTAAATCCAGTCCCCTGACCTTAAACACACTACAAAGATAAACTCTGAGACAGACTAAACTGTCATGGACTTGAACTATTACAGGAAGAATTTAGCTTAAACCACTACTTGAACAACTTCAAGTAGTTCCCAGGTCATTTGGCAACATTTTTGGTTGTCATAACTAGGGAACATTACTGGCATCTAACGAGTAGAGGCCTGGGGTGCTGTAAAATATCCTAAAATGCACAGGACAGCACCTTCCTCCTGACAAAGAGTTATCCAGGCTAGTGCCAAGGCTGAGAAACACTGATGGAGACTGGTTCCCTAGTTATAAAGGTGTGAAAGAACATTTATGGAACAACATGCTCCAATGGGAGAATAATACAGACATGCATACTCATATAAATATTCATACATACACACAGATAAACCACAATTATCTCTACCACTAAAGCATTCTGAGAGGTAGCAGAGTTCATATCGGTAGAGAGATAAATTTCATCGGGCAGGCGACCCTGCCTTCCTGATGAGGGAGGGTGCCAGCAGGAGCAATATTTAGAGACCGTGTTTAGATTTGCAAAGTGAGTCAAGGAGAAAAGTTTAGGGGTGGTGCTGGAGAATAAATATAGTGGGACCAGTTGACATAATAAAGAGGGGGACTTCCTTGAGTTGCTGGTGAGCGCTAAGAAGCTCAGGGAGAAGGCCAAACAACCTGACGTCTGGCCAACCGATCAATCTTTTTTAGGACAAGCTTGTTCTATATTCAACTGCAAACTGTTTGCATTTTTGTGATGTAAACACCATTGGCCCCCTCAAACCTTCCTTTAGATAAACTTCAGTTCACCACACATAAAGCCATAGTTGTGTGTGTGTGTGTGTGTGTGTGTGTGTGTGTGAATAAAGGTAGAGGCATTAAATTCCATATCTGGGTCAACACAGAGCAAAAAAGAATCCACTTGCATGAAGCCAGTAATAATAGTTAACATTTACTGCAGGCCTACTATGTGCCAGGCACTGATCTATACTTGCCATGGAATCTTACCAAATGCTCACAGCTTCCCTGGGGGAGGAGGAGCACCGTTATTATCCCATAGTAGGGCTAAGAGATCTGAGGCAGAGAGACTTTAAGCCAGTCATTCACAGACCACAATAAGTCAAGGTACAGGCAGAACTCAAATACAATTTCAACTCAACTCCTAGCTCCAGAGTCCATGCCTTAAGTTCCGGGCAACCCTACTTGTGCCTGGTAGTGATTAATCATCTTAAGTAATTGAATGGAAACAGGAACTTGGAGCTGGAGGTGATGAGAAAATACAAGCCCTCACCTCTTACTTTGGAATGTCCAGACCAGTGGTTCTCAGATTTTAGTGTGACCAGAATCACCTGGCGGGCTTGATAAAACACAACAGCTGGGCCACATGCCCAGCCTTTGATTTAGTGGGTCTGGGTCCGGGCCCAAGGACTTGTGTTTCCAACCACTCTTTGAGAACCTCCGCCCCTTTGGAGGGATGTGGGGCTTCCTGCGCTTGTGGGGGCGAGATTCAACTAATTGACTGTGAATTTCACAGGCAGGGATCCTCAGGTAACATTTGGTCACAATATCAATTGTGGAGTAGCTGAGAACTGGAGGAGGCTCATACTGAAGAAAATGGAGGAGGGAGGAAACAAGTGTCAAGTGGAATTCAACCTGGAAGACTTCCTGAAGGAGGAGCCGAGTGGTGAGAAGAGGTGCCCCTGGGATTACTGATTTGATGCGCGCTCCAGAATGGGAAGCTATGCCAGACAGTGGTTAGAAAATAAATGAGTTCAAACCGCAGCTCTGCTGCTGTGTTATATGGACCTTACTCAAGGTCCTTAACTGTTCTAAGCCCTAGTTTCCAAATCTGTAAAATGGAGCAACAACCAAAACCTCAGCGTTGTAAAACTCAACACTGTAATGGCATTAGGGCTGTAGCTTTGGCCAGGGAATCCAAGCATCTGTTGAAGGTAGGGACGTACTTAGTTGCTGCTCACAGACCATGCAGGAGCCAGGAGGTTGAACTTGAGATCCTGGTCACTCACCCTCCATCATTTAAAAAATCTTCCACTCCAATGGGCACCCTCCAGTGTTTTAGGGCCCTTCCCCCAGTTCTGAGCTTTATCTCTATCAAACCATGCCCAGGGACCACTTTCTACACCCAGCTCAAAACTTCTCTCATTTACATAATTGGCAGCACTAAGGGGAGAAGACAGATGCGGAATACAGAATCGTCCAACCTGTACACGAACAGCATGTACTCAACCCCGCTTTAAAAATGGATGCAAAAAAGAGAAGACTGAAAAGTGAATTGCCAAAAGTTAGCTCAACTGGGAAGGCAAGTTCTTCAAGTGTGTCTGGTAGCCAGGTGGGAAGTTGGGGAGCTAGGGTACAGGGACAGAAAAAGCCAAGTCCCTCTCAGTCCCCCAGTGATGGGCTTATAGGCTAATTTTATTTTTTGTCTTTCTGCTTCTATGTATTTTCTACACTTTCTGTAATAAACCTGTATTTCTTTTATAATCAAGGAGGGAAAGTTTCTTTTGAAACTCCATATCCTTCCAAAGCTTTTCTTGAGTATAACTCACTCCACACCACTCTACATCTTGGGACTCTTGTCCTCTGTTCTAGCCTGGGAGTTTGCATGGGTAGCCATGAGTGGTTGTCTTCTCAATAACTTTAAACAGCTACCCCAGGTGTTGACCTGTGACCCTCTGGCAGGCGAATCTACCCCAAGTGGGACCTGCAGGTGAGGGGAACTGTGTACACACACACACACCACTCATGCACCCCAATCTGCCTCTTCTTTCCTTCTGTATACAGAGGAAAATGTCATCCGGCTAGTGCCCTCAGATGAACTGGGAAGGCTAATTCCCCAGTGTGGTTTGTGAGGGGGTGAGTAGCCAGGGTGGGGGTGTCAGGAAGAGCCAATCTGCTTCCATCTGGCTCTGAAATCCACACTTATTTTCCTGGACCAGACTAGGATCCCATTTCCCAATGTGAGGAATCTCGCTCTCTCTTGGTGACACACACTTTCCCCAAGAATGCTTGACTTTTCAATAAGAATTCTTGTATATTTGGGATTCCTGGAAACAGTACAAAGACTAATGAATTGCTGGCTCTACCCTAGGTTTAGAAACCCTCTAGAACTCACAGGAGGTGGGGAGAAGGGAGGCAGGAATACAGGGTATGGGTGTGTTCTCAGGAGAAAGCAGGGTGCAGGCCTGACACACTGGATCTCAGTGGTCAAGCTATAGGCACTCCAGAAACTACCCTCGACCCCCAAATCAGAAGTCCCCTTCCACTCTGGTACTAGACACAGACAAGGTGAGGAGGTGGGGATACTGAATAATGCTTGTGGAGCTGAGTTACAACACAGTGGAAGTAGGGCTGTCGGTTGTCGAGTCTGTCGCAAAGGGAAACAGTTGTGAGATTATCAGGTGCGATACAGGATTCAGGGATCTTGGAGTCAGGCACACCTTTTTTGCAATGGCCTCTGGGCCTCTAACTATGTGACTTCAAGTAAGGTACCTAAACTCTCAGCACCTCAGTTTTCTCTTCTGTAAAATGGGGTAACACCCACTTTGCAGGTTTTTGGTGAGAATGAGATATGTTGGAATGCACAAGTGCTTAGGCTGGTGCCTGGCACATAGTAGATCTTCAATAGATGGTAGGTGTTGTCTAAGGAATTTGAAGACTAGGAGTTTATAAAGCCACACATGGGGTGGGCCAGCTGCAGAAAGTCTGACAGACTGGGGTCACCCAGGCCATGAAAAGACAGCTCGCTGGGACAACGGCAGCTAAGCCTCAGCTCCTCCCTTTCTAGCCTCCTCAGGGGTCATGGTATATTGTGACAGGTCTGGGCCATGTCACCCACCCAAGGCCCCAATGGCAGACCCTTGGCAATCTCAGCAGCTTAAATCCAAAGTGTCAATGTGGGGGTTCCAAACCACCAGAGTGAAATGGTGAGCGTCTACAAGGGGTTCTGGACCTCTCAGTCGCCTCAGCCTAAAATGGTCAGGAAGCATACAGTCTCTCAGTAAATATCAGGCAAACCACCACTACATCGCTGTCTAGAGAATTCCATGAGACCTTAAGCCGTGCTGGAAAAACCAGGAACCTGAGTTACTGCTCCCACCCTCACCTCCCCTCATACCCCCTGCCAAGAGCTCCAGTAACCTGGGCAAACAGACCAGGCCCCCAGGGTGTTCTCAGTCTAACTGAGAAGGAAAACACAGACAGAAAAGACTTAAAAACACAGAAAAACAAGAGGGAAAGAAAACAGTTTTCTTTCAAAGGAACTCATATATGCAGAGGGATCATGAGGGGATCTAAGGAATCCACATTCCACAGGGTTAATCCACCACTTTCTAAAGAGTGGTGATGGGTGAGGCTGCCACTTAATGTCACCCACAAGCTCTCCTCAAAGTCCCCTCACAGACCCTGTGGCCTGGCTGAAGGAGAACAGGCCCTTTCGCCCAAAATAGTAAATTTACATAACCTCGCCATCGCAGCGATGCTCACAGCAGCTCTAGTTACAACAACAAGAGTTTAAGAACTGGAGAGTCTGCAATGGCCAAGGCAGGGGGGGAAACAAAACAAAATCCACATGAGGTTTTCATTTTCTTCAGCCACGTGAGAATGGCCCTGTAGATCCAGTTATAAATACCCAGCTGCCATGGCCACAAGATGGAAAATCTCTCTCTCTCTCTCTCTCTCTCTCTCTCTCTCTCTCTCTCACACACACACACACACACACACACACACGACAAGTCCCTTCCAACGGTTCATGGACTTAAGAATGCAGATCAATGTTTCTAAGAATATCTGCCTTAGAAGGTCCAGGGCTAGACTCCACTTGCTAAGTGTCTTGTGCTGAGCCTCCTCAAACACAGTTGACAGAACTTGGGAAGAAGCTGTCCCACGGCCATCACCAGGGTGGAATGCGGAGCTGTCCCTGTCTCCATTACACCGAGGCCAAGTTGAAACCCAAAAGGGACCATAAACAGGACAGAGGGGAAGGGCTTTAGACCAAATCCCTTAGAAGGAAGTAAAGAGCATCCTGCTTGACCCAGGACACCTTAGGCTGGGCTCCCTGAAGGCAGAATATGAGACAGAGACATGTATACACATCATTTGTTGAGGCTGTGCTCTCAGGGGAAACCGAGATGAGGGAAAGAGGAAGGATCTGGCAAGAAGGTGGCTTCCGGAAAGCTCTAGCTCCTCCCCAGTCTTATGTGGAGCTCTGGAGGAGGGACTGCATTGCCACAATGGCCCCCTTGGGATAGGTGGGGGGCTTTTGTACCTTTTCCCCAGTTAGTTGTTGGTCACAGGATTGCATGCACAGGCTGAGCAAGTATGACATAACTCCAGGCACCTCTTGGCAAGGGGATTCAATAAGCCAAGGACAGCCCACACAGGTGCCAGCCATTCCATGGAGCACCCACAGCAGCTGGGGCACCTGCACAGGGTACCAACAGCACCTCCTATACAGGGTCTATGAGCCCAAGTGCACTGTTGCTTAGAATTTGTATTTTCTATTGATTACAAAGGTCTGTTGGTTTGTTTGCTTTGTTTTCATTTTTATTTTTTTTGTATAGGATGCTTTTACAATTGACCTGCTGAAGGGAGGAGTCAAGGTTTGATCAATGAGACACAATGTGGGTTGCTCACCTAGTATCTCTTCTCTCCTTCTTCCACGTTAATAGGTTCCTTGCTTTTGGTTGAGGCAGAAACACACCCAATTTCAATGACATTTTTTTCTGCTTCCCTCTAGACACCACTGCAGTATGACATCTCTGCTTGACGCAGCGTTGGCCAGTTCTGGAGGGACCGTCCAGAAAAGCTTGTTAAAGAGAGCAGAATCGACTGACGTGTACTTTCTGTGCTTTGTCTTTCTCTTCCTCTGCCTAGGATGCAGATGTGAAGCTAGAGGTTATGCAGCCAGCTTGTAGCCATAAGGCAATGAGCACAGAGACAAAATTGTATCTCATTGTAAGGAAGGCTGAAGTGGAGACACAGAGGCGTCCCTGGTGGTTCTGTGGTGCTACTCTGCCCATTCTGGACTGCATCTGCTGGACTTGTGTAAGAAAAATAAAGACCCCTCGTTGACAGAGCCCCTCTAGGAAGGTTTCTCTACCATGTGGCTGAACACAAATTCTAGCTCATATATGCCTCAAAACACTAGTTCTGCAGTGTGTCCCAAGGAAAAGGTCCTCTTTAGATAAATAAATTGAGAGAAAACTAATTTAAACACTGTGAATCCAGATTTTTTTCAGCAGTTCTTCTCTGAGTACTGTGGCTCCGGGAGAGTAACAAAACTATTTTCCTAGGGCTGCTGTGAGGGCCTAGCTTTTATGAAATGCAGCTTGGGAAATGCTAGACTAGATGACCTCTTCAGATTTCCCTCCTCCTGAACATACCATCACTCCCTACCTTGAAGGGACCACGCCGAGGGCCAAGTCCACAAGCAGCCTTAGCATTCACCCTTAATGGAGCATGAGCGTGAGTCAAAGAATTTCGGCCTGTGAGGTTAGAAAGGGACAATGAACTAGGGCAAAAAACTTAAGAAGTGCCAATTCTTCTGGACTTTTGGAGCACTCACTCCCTTTTCCCAGAAGTGATTATCATGCACCTCCAGGAATAAAAATAATGT